>KN838754.1:0-53121 GCA_000827195.1 Laccaria amethystina LaAM-08-1
ACTGGACCTGCGAACACTAAAATTCAAGGTATGTACCTTATTTCTATTTTTAAACAGCTTTGACTTGATTAATAAATTCTTAAATGACATAGAAAAATAGCACATAGGGAGAGGATTCATCTCACAAATTTTCATACCAATCCATCAAGTGTCTAATAAAATACATGTTTTTCATTCATTGATCTCTGAATAAAAAAAGATGTCACTGGCTGGGACTGAACCCCAGGTTGGCCATAAAAGGAAATCAAAAAAAAGCGCAATAACCACTATGCTATACAGCCCATTATATTATATACACATAGTTACCATATATGTAATTTTTGAAAAACAGGGTCCTTGTCCCAGACATGACACCAGAGCCTTTTCGCATGGGATGGAGATGTCATGGTCAACTCCTTTCTTCTTCGATTTCCTTATCGAATTTTGCCTGTTATACCATTTGTCGATGATCGCAGACCGCTTATCTCTCCTATTGATTCGCACTCTGCCCATCAAACATTTACGATTGAGTCGATGCCTCTCTCGCCCCCTCGACGCCCAGGAACTATACATTCCAAATTAAAACAGGGTCGAGCTGACAGTGTGTTTTCACACTCCGACCGTCTGGCGGGCCGACCACCATGACGGATGGGAACGACTCGAGAGTCGAAACTAAGCAAGTAAGTGCAGGTTTGATAACAAATATCTGTTTTTGGGTGGATTTTGCGGCGATTAAAACCCGAAGAGTTTGCGGGGAGGCTTATAAAGATGTAAGACCATACTGTCTCCCACCGTCAACTCTCATGACCAATACTCCAGAGTACACCCCCATTGCGGTGATTCCTAATGTACGTTAATTCCTTCTTGCATAAGTCAATAACACCCCCCGTCCGCAGATTCACAGCACATTACGGGCGACGTTTCGTAGTGGCGTGACGAAGCCCATCTCCTGGCGTCGTCAGCAACTCCTTCAGCTCGCTCGTTTACTCCAAGATAATGTCGAACTTTTCGCCGAAGCGTTGAGACTAGATCTCGGGCGGCCCAAACAAGAGGTATACCTTATAGAGGTTGGCGCTTCAATTCAACGTTGCTTACTCAACGCGGAAAATTTGAGCGAGTGGACGAAAGAGCACGAGGTTGAAGTCGCGGATTACCAGAAGAGGTGGAAAGCGAGGTATCATCATTCCCCAAAAGGCGTCGTTCTCATTATTGTGTGCGTCAATCTGAAGGTGCTCGCTCCTCATTTCCTAACTTTTATTCGCAGGCCTTGGAATTATCCCGTTATTCTCAGTATTCAGCCCCTTTCCAGTGCCATAGCTGCAGGCTGCTGCGCTTTGATGAAGCCGTCTGAACTCTCCCCACATTTCTCCACCCTTTTCGCCGAACTACTTCCGAAGTACCTCGATCCAGCAGCTTACAGCGTTGTTCAGGGGGCTATCCCTGAAACGACCAAAGTTCTGGAACTTAAATGTGACTCATTTATCTGCTTTTTCCCTATCTTCGCTTTCTGTGTCTGATTATTATTATTTAGGGGACCACATTTGTTACACAGGAAATGGCCGAGTGGCTCGCATCATTGCTGCTGCTGCAGCGAAACACCTTACTCCTCTCACACTTGAACTCGGCGGGAAATCACCCGCCATCATTGATCCAGCCACCAATATTGATCTCGCTGCGAAGCGGATCATGTGGGGAAAAGTTATTAATTCTGGACAGGTGATCCTGGATCCTCAAACGATTGATGACCGGCTGACATATGAAATTGTGAAATAGACATGTGTCGCTGCTGACTACGTACTTACCGTCTCATCGGCCGTTCCTGCGCTTGTGGAGGCCATCAAGCGCCAAATTAGTGCCTTCTTTCCGCAAGGAGCCCTGGATCCGGCTTCGACCTATGGCCGTCTGATTTCTGAGGCGCACGCCGAGAGACTTAAATCTCTGCTTAATCGAACGAAGGGCACTGTAGTGATAGGGGGACGGTCTGAAGGGGCGGACGGCACTGGAAAGCATGCTATGGAACCGACGGTGGTCATAGATGTGAAAGATGGTGATTCGCTATTGGAGGAGTGAGTACTCCAGCTTATTTTATCTCCTCAATCTAATACTACATGACGAAAGGGAATTATTCGGGCCCATCCTCCCCATAATTTCGGTTGAGAGCATTTCCGAAGCTATAGAATTTATCAACTCCAGGTTTATTCCATATTTCACGGTGTGAACCCGTACTTAAACCTCTTCGAAAGGGACCATCCTCTTGCGCTATATGTATTCACAGACAACGAGGAGATCAAGCAAGAAGGTCAATGCGAATTTAACCTTCTCATAGCATATTTCATGCTGAAATTTCTCAGTAATCAACAAGACGACAGCCGGCGGCGTGACTTTTAACGACACATTCCAGCAATTATCAAGTAAGTCAAAGCACCCTACACAAATGCGCATACCTCATTTCTCACGCAGTAACTGCATTACCATTCGGAGGAGTAGGGGAGTCTGGATGTAAGTCTTCCCCTCATAACATCTTTTTTTCTTCTTAACCATGGTATTCTAGACGGTCGTCAGTCCATGATCCACGGTTTCGAAGACTTCTCTTATACGAAGGGTGTCGTTGACATTCCAAAAGAGTCAGTTTTTCAAACTTCCTAGATTTTTTCTGCTCAAAATAGAACAATATAATAGCGCGGAGCCTTTCTTTGCAAGGCGATACCCCCCGTACACTGCCGAGTCGTTGGAATTCTACACCACAATAGCCGTGAAGGTCCCCATTCCCGCCGAGTGACTCGGTGTGGTAAAGAAGTAACATCCTGCGTCCTGGGACGCATCCGTATTATACAACTTGCCTGTTATTTGTAAATCGACCAACAAACCGTGAATTGAACTAAGAGTCTACAGTGATAAGTATCGTGAACCAAGGTACGACTTCACATATATCGAAGTCTGTCTAGGAGAGACCAAGTGATAAGTCCTCATTCAAGTAGCGCAAACACCCGGCGAAAAGATTTAAAATGAGTTGAATCAACATCGAGTCTGTCGTTTAATATTAAGGCGTAAAAACTTACAAAAATAGATCTATTGACACGACAATAACCACAGCAACACGGATTTTCGTTCAAGACGTTGCCTTTGCCGCCTGAGGGCTGGCAGTGTACAATAACTGTCTTGCCATCCTGCTCATCAAAACCGTCGTAAGCGTTAGGAACGAGATTGGAAATCAAAGTAATTACGACGTCGGAGGGGTCTGCCACAGATGGCCCTGCGGCTGCCAGACTCACGACGGCGAGGAGCATGGGCAGCAAAGTAGTGAATGCACGCATTGAATGATTGTTGTGTTATTGACTCGAGGGAGCAGTTGCCGGTGTAGTCTGGAGAGCATTTTTAAAAGCGACGGCCCTTATATAAGGGAGAAGTGACGCATCCTGCGCCATTGCCTGAAGATTACCCTTGAAAATGACACCGACGTTGACCTCATCCCTTCGGCCCCGTGGGATATATCTCAAAACCGCATCGGGAATTATTCATTTAAATTATATCTCCACTTGAACCCCGGGCGAGTGGATTAGACAAGATCCAGGACACGATTAACTGAAAGGTTATGAAATGATGGCCGTAGGAAGCATTTCAAAATAGAAACAAGTCGGTATCTCAACAAAGTGGGTGAGCAATAACATTCGATGGGGTTTGGAAGAAGGCGATCTCTCGATTTCTTCTATTGACCAACCCTTTCGAAACCTTCTTCTTAGCAATGTTCCACTTAGGGAGCTCCTGCGCAGCAACAGTATCTGGATCCTCTCCATTATTCAATCGCTTAACCAAAGTCGAGCTTCCCATGCCCTCACATCCCGCATTATACGTCCACGACACGAGGGCCCCAAACTGGTTATCGTTGAGCACAACCGATTTGTTAATGGAACGATGCAAGCAGTTGACATACTGCATCATGTCCTGCGCGAAGAGCTGAGAAGCGGTGATAGGGGATAAGGGGAAGGGGAAGGTGACTTCGGAGCACTTGGGTTTGAGGCATTTGTGGCCGTAGCCGACTGTGAGGAGCCCGATGGGGTCTGGGGAAGGAACGGGGACGAGGCTTTCGGAGCCCTTGATGAAATTTACAGTGGCGGAGGAGATGCCTGAGGAAGAAGCACAGCGGGTGGGGGTGTTGGATCCAAGAGGGGAGTTCTGAGGCAAAGTAGATTGCGATGAAGAAGCTTTGGGGGGAGGAGAATTTTCCGGCGCTACGGGAGTTGGAGTCGCTGCTGGGGGGGTGGTGGAGCTCGAATCAGAATCATCGATGTGGTCAGCGTCAGGGGTGGAACTGGGGCCAGCTGGTGTGGTGGAACTCCCGTCGGCGTCATCAGTTGGGTCACCGATGAAAGAAGAGGCTGCTGGATCAGTACCATCAGTACCGTCGGGGTCAGTGATATCAGTTCCAGTAGTGCCATCGGTTCCACCTGTGACTCCATCGGCCGCATCAACACCGTCAGTCCCATCAGGAGCACCTAAAGTTTTACCATCGGCATAATTGTCTAGATAGAATATCGGGTTCTTACCCGAATCGCCAATGAAACTGGTACCATCGTCGACCACGTTTGAACCGTTCCCAACACCATCATCAGGATCCAGGTTGTCACCATCATCAGCGCCGTTCACATCGTCCAAGGCGTCCACGTCATCATCGATAAGGTCTGCCCCGCCACTGGCGTCTGCCGAGTCATCACTGGGTTCTCGTGAATCGTCGGCGACGTCAAATGAATCGGGGAGTCCATTATCAATTGCACTAGCTGAGGTTTTGTCAACGGGGCCATCATCGGTGTCGAAGGAATCGTCGACAGTGTCGAGTGAGTCATTAGCAAAGTCGGAGTCGTCACCGTCAGGGGCATCAGAGGTGTCATCATCAGCAGCTTCAAAGCCGTCATTGCCTGTACTGGTGTCAGATGAATCGGGGGTATTGACGGTGTCATCTATGGTTGTGTCGACAAAATCACTAGAATCGGACGAATCGTCCCAGCCGATTCCCGATAATTCTGCGGACTCGTCAGCTGCATTGGAGGAATGGTAAGTATGAAGGTTGTCAGCAAGACCGTGAGCCTTACCTGCGAAGTCAAAACCGTCATCTTGTCTCTTGATTCTGACGTTTGGTGTGAAAATAGCGTCCGGTGCGAGGGGGCGGATGTGTCGGGAATCTTTGATCAGAGAGATATTAATGAACCCGCATTTCCCTAAGCAATAATAGGTGAAATGAGTGCGCAGCGGTGGTGATGATGAAGCGTACCAAAGGGGCATCCAGAGGGGGTGATGACCGTCGGCGCACAATTGGCCAGAACCACGGCTAAAGCAATGATTGCGAGCGACTTCATTTTCTTGAGAGATGAGGGGTGAAAAGAGGGTGGGTATTGTGAAAACGGAAGGGACAGTGAGGAGTGGAACGAGTGTAATTGTTTAGGAGTTGTGAGGCCTCGGGACGCACACCCTTTTATTTTCCGAACTGGCACACCAGTCATCGCTGCGGAGGTATGTGAAACCAACAACGCGCCTCATTTGTCACTGAAGTCAGACGTCAAGTTCAGTTTGGAGAAAACTGATCGCATCCGTCAAACTCACCTTTCTGAGTGCTTATATATAGACGCCGCCTCCTTGCGTATGCTCTAAACAGTTGAACGCCCACTCTGCAAATTTCAGAACCGCGAATCATTGGAGTGAACCCAACAAAAACTCAGGCTAACGCAAAGATAGATGATGATCTATGACTTGGGTCAGATGTCGAGCCCAGGTTGAAATTTGAAAGTCTGATCGGATCTTTCAAGCTCACTTTTATCAATATGGGCTCTTCGTCTACGTCCACTCTCCAAATCGTTCATCACATCAAAATCAATGTATGGCTGTCCTATTATATACGTCAAACTCAAGTTTGGAGTTCGAAAGACTGATCGTACAACTCACCTGGACGCGTAGACATGTACGCTGACCCTTTGCGGGCGACCCAAATCAATCAAATTCTAACGACCCCTGGAACGATGCGAGTCTTCAAAACCTCGTGAATTGTTCAACGAGTTCAGCTAAATTGTCGACGAAAGTGGAGTTCAATCACACCTTATCGATGTTATCGATACAATGATTCCGCGATGTAGCCACTGCGTATGGTCGCGAAGATGTGCCATCTGGTCGTTGATGAAAGGAAGTCATCCTAAACGTGATGTATCAGCCTATTGAAGAGTATCGATTTTGACACTTTCCTTGCATATTATGCGGCATTTGCTAGTCTCTACAAAACCTAGAGTTACGTGCATGAATGTAAGCAGCTTGACGTCGAGATGTCACATATATGATAGTCACACCCACAGTCGTCATGTCACACATTATGCTCGACGACCAAGTTGCGCACACCTCCGAGTCCTCATCAGGCTTGAGCTTGAACTTGTTCTCTTTGAACCGCAATCAACGGATGGATAACTTAAGAGAACTTACTTGTGGAACGCCCCCGGAGAAACCAGTCACAAACCAAGTTCCTCTCCACAAGGTCCCATTCTCTGTCGGCGTCATCTAACACCTCCAGTTTCGGCGTCGGTGGGCCTGCTCTGTAGTCGATGACCTTCGATTTCATTACCCTATTCTCATCTTTCTCGCTTGGATCTTCTGATATCCCCTTCCTTTCAAGCGTCAGCTGGTTCCCAAAATCATCGATTTCACTAGTTGAACCGCCTAAAGTAGTGGAACTGGAAGGGCGTAGAACTGGGCCTTTGAGAAGGCCAATACAGCACTTCCGTCGTCCGCGTCGACTTGTGTATCCAAGTACCGGGTCCTGCGTGAGTTTCACCTTCGTCATCACACGCCCTCTTCCTTCGCCCCATTTCTTCCCCGGTTAACCCTCTTCCACAGTTAGCCACTTTCTGATAGTCATATTCCGGCAGCCCGTACTGAGACAAAAAGGGACACAATCACGTGAAATTTTCTGTTACGGCGCACCATGTTCTGACGTAGCCAGCCCCACCTTTCGCGCGATTTTCGCCTCAACTCATCAAATCTCTCATTTCAACGGATAGAAATGTGCTTCATGCAAGCTCCATGAGGATTCTTTACAGAAGCGCAGCGCTGTGAAGGCTCCTCTGGAACTGTCCCACATGATATCCTTCTCTTCGTTCTTATGAGTGGTGACTCTTGCTGTAGGCGATGTGGACCCCGAAATTTCCTTGTGACACTTTAGGCCTTTAGAGGCTAGATGAAGCTCCACATCCGTCTTCTGTAAAGGAGCATTGTGGCTCTGTCGTGACTATGGGAGACTAAGGCTGTTTCCGCCTCTCCAAGCCTCAAGGTGTGTTTCCATTGTTCTCCAACCTATGCTGATTGCTCCCTTCTGCATAGCCTGTGGTGGACTGCCCTGTATCCGCTCGATTGTTCAACATTCCACCATTCAACGATTCAACGTGGAAATCCGGTAATCACCCGCGTGTCTTCATTGCTACGCAGCAAATACATCAGTGCTTTTACCCCGGGGATTTTCACCCCGGATGTCTGCGCTTTTTGGATGTTCATCAGCCAGTTTCTGTTAAGATTGACGGAGAGGTTCGTCGACCGACTGTTGCATTGCCCCTCCGGCTCGGAATGAGAACGATTGGCAGGGTGAATGTCTCTTGATTATTTTTGAGCTGATCTTGTAATTTTTCTTGTTTCCTTGTATTCGATAAGTCGATAAGCACTGTCGTCGTGCATAGTACAGTAATTTCGAAATGCGAAGTTGAAACACCGCGTAGAGTAGCGCCCCAAAAAATGCAGTAGGATTCCCACCACAATTGCAACTAGACCTGAAAACCCATAATATACAGAGACCTCGACGCAGAATAAATACAATTTGTCAATATCGGGTCGTTTTACTTTTCAACTAAATAGCGTCTATGTAACTTTTTAAGTAAAGGGTTTGGACACACGCTACAATGTCCATCCATCACCTGGGGCTCACATTATAAACAAGAATGATGGCCATAAAAACAACAAGAGCGGTCTCCAGAACACACGCAATGGCCTTATTCAAATATCTTCACCTCTTTGGAAATTTCGGAAAGATGGGTATGGAGATTATAATGGGTGATAAGATAAGAGCCTCCGCTTATCTCGAACCGTCACAATGAGTCAGACTGCACTGATATTTGCCAGGTACTCGATATATCGATAAACACTCCGGCGATGTGAGAAACAGCCTAAGATATGAAAGCCTGTACCTCAACTCGCGTAAGAAATTCGCATTCAGCACCTGTGCGAGGCACAGCTGAACAGGAGTGCCGCTTCTCACGTACCTATTCTCTCGAACATTCTCGAAAAGAATAGTCACTTTATTCGTTCTTAAATCAGCCATAGCACTGGAAATTTTTGTCTGTACGCTTAAGAACTTGAGATACTTGTGCCAGTGGACTTGACTGTTCGGGGCGAATTGGGGATCCGAGATGTGGTTAGTGATGGCAATGGCAGTGCATTGGCTAAACGAAAGCACGCGAGAAGGCACATCTTCTCCTGTTGTGGAAACCCGCCCCCCAAATAGCGTAAAATGTCCTTGCATGCCGACGACCTAGTGGACCAGGACCTTAGACTATTCCTTTTCAGGCTTCCGGATACCCCGGCAACTTCCAAAACTAATGAAAACCCGGAAATTATTTGCTAATAGACTGATGCCCGGAAATAGTGCACAGCATCGGAACAGATTGCACACCTGAGCTCTGCCAGACCTGTCACACCGGGCGTCAACTGAATATTTAGCACGATATGCGATTCCCGACGCTAGTTGGGGGCTGTGGTAAATCGACATTCCTGCCTAGTGGTCTTAACCTTATTTTGTAGGAACACCTCAGCATTTGTTGGATCCGATGGACGTGTGCACTACTGCCACTGTAGCTGTATAATAGAAAATGACGGCCCAGCATTTACGAATTTCATCGAGTGAGACATTAGAGCAGACTGACTCGTAGTGACGACCAATCGGGGTTGAATTAGGGGCTAATGGGGTACTTCGCAAAACAATGTTCGACAATTCAGGTAAGGCGCCTCACAGCATAGAGTATATGAAGCCATAGGTTCCAAAGGATTCCAACAATAAGGCAACGTTTTCATTCTACCATGATATCTGATAGCCACCAAGGTGCGCCTTTTATTTTATTTTATGCCTTTTATTTCGCTCATCAAGGTACTAACTCTCCTAGGACGCCGTTACGACGCCACCGCCGTTGAGCTTCACTCCCCCGAAAACGAAGTTGACGCTGGCAACGTCATGTATTCGATGCACTCTATAAGAAGTGATGCGATACGTCGCTGGGCTAGCGATGTTGATCGTGAGCGAACCACGACCTCCCACGCCAGTGACGTCAATGGCGGTGTTGGGTGTACCAATGTCAATTCCGGCACCCCACACACGTCGATAGAAGAGTCGAATATGCCTAACGAGAGTGATGCGGTGACAATTTGCTCCTCAGACGATGCCGAGGACATACAGGATCGTTTGAATCGCACCGCCCACCTCAACAATCTCGCAACTTCCAATAATGTTTATTCCCCAGGACCATCACAAGTCCATCCCTCAGCGTCCCCAAACGTTCATCCCACAGAACCACAATATTTCTGCCACCCCCAGCCTCCAGTTCGACCCAAAATTACCCGGAAGATCAGTATGTTCTCAGGAGCGAGTAATATCACGCTTTCTGGAGGAACTTTTACCAATTGTGGTGGCTCCGTGAATGTCACTTATGCGTCCAACGGTGGTCGTAGGATCAAGAACATAGATTCGTTCGGGAACGTTACTGCTACCCGAGTTGTAAATTCTGGAACTGTGGTCAACTTAGAGCGTGGTCGAACAAATGGGAACCACGAAAACAAAACTCACATTGTTTTAGAATCGAACGTATTTTCGGGAATCAAAGATTCCGTATTTATGGGAGGGAATTTCACTCATAGTCCTCAGTTCAATGTCGTCCAATATGAACAAAGCTCACTTGGTGCGATTAACGCCCGCCCCAATGGTCTTCCTCCCCGTCATCTTCGCGGGTCTACCCCTCCCCCCCCTTACAGTGCGAGAGAATAATGCAACATGCTGGATGTGCCGAAGTCGGAATAGAAATTGCTAACCTACATAGTTTTGAATGACTTCCAAACGAAAGTATTTATTCGGGCATTGTTCATATCTACATTGTGTTGGTATTTCAAGTTCGTGAAACAACATTCGTATCGTTTTACTTCTCAGGTTTCTTATTCCGTAGGTAGATGTAGATGTAGATATATTCCGGAGTGGTCCCAATAAGGAGCAACCGGTTCCCGACGCACAACTGTAGCGTCTAAATACAATGGTGCTACACTGCCACTGTTGCGATCAGCCGACTGACCAGCCAAACACCACCCCCGACCAGACTGGCAGGGCTCACGACTAAAACCTCCCTGGAGGGGTCACCACCAGGTCCCCCCACCGGCAACCAAAACTCACCGCGACCCAGGACGAGTTTAACTGGCCTCGACTGTCTCATCTGCAACAGACATGGCACACTTCAAAGAGATAGGGTGCAAAGCAAAAACTCAAGCACAACACGAAAGCCCTACGGAGAGAGGCCACCGGGGCGCAATAACGTGGGATGAAGGTAAAGTTGGACTGTGTCAAAGATACCAAGGACATCAAACGCATATTTTGCGAGGATCCCAACAACCCGTTGTTCACCCACCAAAAACCGTAACGAGTCTGGAGGAGGGAGGCTCAAAACTGCAGCTCGAACCCCAGGCACAACCTGATGGACGTCGGAAAAGAAGAGACCCCTCCTTTCAGTAAGTGCTGCACTTCCAACGCAGTACAGCATTGCGTGGCACTCATCTTCAGTTTCACTGTGACAGAAACAACACAACCTCAGCTCCCGCGGAACACTTCTTCTTTCAACGGGATCCCACCGAAGGGAATTGTAGGCTAGCGCATAGCATGAAGTAAGGAGCCGCGTTAGCGCCTTACGGTGTGCAGGAACAACGACGTCGCGGTAGTGCCGATACTTCAACACATCGGACAACTTGAGGGGACCGAAAGTAGAGATGTGTTTCTTCAGGAGGACTGTTTTATCAGACTCGTCAATGTCCTTCTGTAGAGCACATGCACACGACACCTCGACCTCAGTTATAAGACCTGGAATCGAGTTAGGGTCGGTGAGGTGTACAGGCTTTAGGACAACAGGGATTTGAAGGCGGGAGAGTACAAAGACAATATCTCCCACTCAGGAAGGTTTTTTCTCCGCATGTAGGCGTCGTCAAACGCGGCGCGGGAATAGTGATGTGCAGGTAGCTTCAGCAAGTACTGCAGATATCGCAATGCGAGAATAACACGGCGATACCTAATTGGTACGATCCCTGTCTCTGGGAACAGAACAGCACGCATAGACATTTTGTGGAGCCCCAGCAGCACGCATTTTAGGTAGAATAGTTACAATCTGAACACCTTGCGCGTTTGCGAGGGTCCCATTTCAACCTGAGTGTTAACCAATTCCTACGTCGAAACCATGACGCTTCAAGAACTAACAGGTATAACAATGTTCATACCCTGATGGATTATGTTTTAGAATCACTGGATGGTTCAGCCTTCTCCTTCTTCTGTTTCTCGAGCCACTGCTTCGTTTTGTCCTGCTCTTGTTTCCATTTCTCCTCACCCTTTCTAAGTTCCTTCTGGTACTTTGACCTCAACTTTTCGCGTTTCTTGCTCTCTTTCTCCCACTCCAATCGTTTCCTTTCCATTGCCTTTCTCACCTTTTCCCTCTTCTTGTCGTCTTTAACACGCTGTTGCAATTTCTTCTGCTCTCCCTTCCACGCGACACGCTCACGCTCAACAGTCTCCTTCAACATATTATGCGCTTTCTCCTCCTCGCTGAGCTTCATTACCGCCTTCTCGTTTCCTGTCGAGGCAAACATGCTGAGGAATCCGAGAACGATTACGAGGAAAATGAAGAACGCAATCATTTTGAAATTGGCGTTTGAGGTGTCGAGTTCGGTGTTCCTCCTAGTGCGTTGAGGAGGGGAATCGTTCCTCCACATGGGAGGAACGTTTTCGTACGGCGGGGGGGCCACCCTGGTTGAATGAAGAGCGTCAAGACGAGCGGATGGAAATGCGGAAAACTTATTGCTTACCCTTTGCCATCCGTCTGTCTCGACCTGAATGAGTGCATAAGAGGATTGGTCGAAGATAAAAGGAGAGTTTAAGCGCACAAGGATTAAAAACGGGGCTGCCCTAAATTGCCAATGGAATTTATGTATTATGTAATCACTGCCTCGCCTAGATTTCAAAAGTTGTGTGGCTCTACTCCGGAAGCCGTGCTCTTCATTCCCCCAATTCGCCTTCTCCAGCAATTCAGAAAAAGGTCAGTGCACGCATTAAGCTCCTGCCAGATCCAAGAAAGTTGGAAATACCAGTTCCACATGACGAACCACAGACAATAGAATGAGAAGGTTTGCCAGAAGAAGAGATACACGAACAAAAAAAGAACGAACCCCAGCGGCGAGGGCGCGGGCTCAATATATCTGTGCGGAATTTGCAGAATAATTTCGAGACGATTCCATCCACGCATTTCGTCGAAGGCTGCGACGATAGATTTTGAGGGATCAAAAATCGGAACGAGTGGACTCGTAATTGAAGTTGTGGTAGACGCTCTTTTTTGATTATTTTTCGATTTCTCCAGCAATTCAATCCAGTTGAGCTTGCCAGGCTGATTCTCGTAGGCACGTCTTCTCCATAAATCTTCGATGCGGGTCTTCATTGCCGAATAATTTGGCTTCTCGCCGAAAGCAAGGGAACGAATGTCTTTCCAAAATTGTAGAAAGGCGATATCCATATCACGGAAAATAGTCGCAGCGGGAGTAGACATTTTTGTACGCTTAGCATCACTGTACGTCCACGGCAAATAGCCATGATAAAGGTACGCCAGGAGGTACGCTAGCGATTCAAGATCACAGCGCTGAGATTGAGCTAAAGAGACAAAATCAAAATGTGAAAGAAACGGGAAAGGGGATTCAACGTACTAACTCCAATATGAGACAAGGCGCTCGTAAATAAGCGGTTACCGGACGCTGGAACAACCTTTGTAGATAGGTGGGGTTTGTTGACATTGAAAAGGCTCGAAAAGCCAAAATCAATAATGTAGAGAGTAGACCCGTTCGACTCGTCGAGGGAAGGTGCAATGCAGATATTTCGGGGTTTCACGCCGTTGTGCACGATGCCTACAGCGTGAATGGAAGAATATCGGTCAAGCTGGAAGGTCCAACATTCGAATTGAGGAGTCGCTGAGGAATACGAGATGCTCACCATCTCAATCGCAACAGCCAGAACCATCTCCTCAGTAAATTTCCGCCCTGGGACCGATTGCCGCACTGTTTCTAGAGTGGAACCTAGATACTCCATAACTATGGCTGCAACCGAACACTCGCGGCAATATTCGCTCCTTAGGAGCCCAGGCGTTGAACATATGCCACCCGCCTTTTTGAGGATGGAGTAAGCCTGAGTTTCCGTTATGTATTCTGCGTCGCATTGCGAATACCACGCCTTTACGATGACCGATCGAGAGATTGGGCACCCACCATTGTGGCCAAAATCATGGGCAAGGTATACGCCCACCTCGAAACCTATTATCCTGTAAGTTTTGGAAAACAAAGGTTAAAGAAGGTACTCGCCATCATCCGCTTGAATAGTTTTGTAGACGCGATAGCGTTTTAGAAGGATACTCCGGCGAACATAGCTGTCGACATTCCGCCCCCTATCTACTTTTCCTTGGTTCGGGTAAAAGAAAGGCGCGTCCTCGTTAGAGAAGCCGCGGTAGATCATATCCCAAGACTTGGAAACCATCCGCAGCGCGTAGAAAGGGCTAAGCGCCTCCGAGGCGAGCTTGCAAGGGTATTTCAAAGAGCAATGGTGCTTTTCGTGCAGATCCCCAAGAGATTGTTGGTATAGGAGTCGAAACACATGTATGAGACACTTCTCCGTGAAGAGAGCTAGAGGAGTGGTGTCCGTCATGGTGAAATAGATTGAGAGACGCCCGTAGATAAATCGTAGAACGGCGATATTTATGCGATGAAAGTTGCGTTGCGACAACGTGGTTATTGTGGGCGAGGGGACAATGGACAGTGTTGGGAAAGGTTCACGTCACCTAGACCACGTGACCGTTTTAAATGAGGTCGCTGGTCACTAACAATTCTCCAGTGCGACGCGTTCCGTTTCGCATACCTAAGGAAAGCTAGTAAGGGTTTTTGTGACCCCTTTTACGTCAAGGACTTGCGTCCTTGCAATAAACTTGGTATTAGGGATAAATATGATATTGAAACAGACATGGAAGCGCCCTTCCGAGGATATAGTTTTCTCTGAAAAAAACACCAACACACAGATCAAAGTCATTGTGCAATCAAATTCAGGTGCTCAAGTTCAAGGCGGGTACTCATATTGACCCCCTATAAATTTCCTTTCACACAAACAAGAATTAGAAAAAGAATGACTTCTTCAAATAATCACAGATTGAAGCGATCACCTTCGCGCTTCGAAGAGAGAAACGAAATTTTCACGACTCATACATCAATACTTCTACAACCCCGGTTATTATAGTAATCTAACCACAAGCTCCCCCGCCGGTGAAACCAAATTTTGTCGCGGCAGTGGCGGAATTTATCCCCTAGAGTATGCGATCTAGGACCTTCTCGATTCCAAATGGTATTGAGATACTGAACGAAAAGTTATTATCCTGATTTGGACATCTACGAGGGACTCGGACTCGCTCAGGAAAGCTATGCCGGTGTCCAACAGAACGGATTCATCAAAGTCCAGAGCTCTCTGAATTGTTCCTCATCATCGGTGGTTCCAATGAGCGCCCTAGCTCCTGGTCTTAATGATGCCAGACTCCTTGATTCAGACCTCTCATTGGTTTTACATTACTCGGGTGAAGGGTGTTTCTTTGCGTTGATAGGATCTGCTGTCGAAGGTTGATCAAGTACAGCAGGAGTATTGGTGTACGCATGCACTCATCATTGAAGTAGTCTTATGGGGAGTAGGCCCTTTAGAGCCAGCGGCATAAGTATCTGAGAGCTAAAGGTGTGTAACTTATCATAGGATCTAGAAAGTAGGAAGGTTGTTTAAATAACAAGTGCCGATGAAGTTGGAACCATGGTGGGTGTGATAGGATCTAGGAAGGTTGTTCAGAGAAATAAACTGAGTTGCCGCGAATTTAGAACCGTCGGTGGTACTGATCAATGAAGTCCTCTTCTATTCTGCCTTGTGCTTGTTATAAATATTCGGGCCGAAAGATGTGAACGTGTCATGTTCGGGTCCCTTGCGGAATAAAGAACCAGAACGATGATGAAATCTGGACATGAGGTGGTTAAACTCAACTAGGTCTTCGTCTTCAAAAGTGGTCGAGGAATTTAGTTGAAGGCTTAGTTAGAAGGTGGAATATGGAACGCCAACCTCTCGGAACTCTTGCCAGTCGTAATGCGATTCGCACAGGTTGAGAGCAATGAATTATGATTGAGCAGTCAGTCCGAATCCTATATCAATTTATAATGCGATTCGCACACGTTGAGAGCAATGATTGAGCAGTCAGTCATATATCAATTTATATGAATAGAGTGCTCATGCAAGTAAAGATGCATAATTCCGGCGGGGTCGGAATCCGCGTGGGTGTAATGAACTTAATTAGATGTTGAAATGCATGCCAAGTGTTGAAAAGGCGGGGTAGTCTTGACATTTGACGCCCAAGAGGCTCTGTAGGCTTAGGTATGGATTTAACACTGTCCAGTGATTTAATGTGGTTGTAGAGCTGAGGTGGTGGTTTTGGGACTGGTGCGGGGGTCGGGGGAATGGGAGCGTTTTTATGGAGGGGGCGGCCGCGTGTTCTTATCATGGCAGATCGAGGCTGCGGTGTTGTTTATTTTGGGACGGCAGTCCGGAGATGGGGAGTATTTCGGGAAGGGGGGACTGCGTGGGTTTGGGCGGTAGATTGTGGGTTTCACTGGTGGGGTGCTGTTGGTTTTGGGACGGAGGTTCGGTGAGCGGGGACGTTTCGGAGGGAGGTTGGGTGGTAGATTGATGTGGGTTGTGCAGCTGGAGTGCTGTTTGAATGGTCAGTTGGTCGGGTTTGAGGTGCTTTACTTTGGGATGCAAAAGAACACGTGCGTATGGCTAATAAGTTAGACTTTTGGTGGTTGAGATAAGGTGGTGACAGAACGCGAGCGTGGGGTTGGAGGTTTATATTCGATGCGTGCGGGAGGTTTGATTCAATTGGAATTTGGGCCGATTTTCGTATTCTGCACTGAGAGAAGATTCACGACGTTGTCAGATCGTCTCAGTCTTCTTCCAGCTCACCTCTCTTCAAAATCAATAGGTGACCAGAGCACGAGAAAATGTCGCCATTATTAGCCCATTTGGTCCGTGAAAGATAAGATTCGAACTCAATGACTTGCAGGTGGCGAAAAGCGCTGGCATCACGCCGAACCTTGATGCATGAGGTTGATTAGTTATCGGAAAAGCGGTTCGAGGTGTGTGAGTACTTACTGCTGGGATCCTTCGAGATGTTGCTGGAAGGATGTGGTAATAGCGGTGAGAGGTGTTGTGATCAGTTGACCTGAAGCCAAGTGGCTTGCCACGTCAGAACTTTCGGGCAATGCTTTCGTTGGTGTTGTCTCCCTGTGCTGGTCTGTGGATGATTACTGGATGATTACTGTAGTGTGTACACGAAGACAGTCGTTACGGCAAAAGAGGGACAGATTACTACCGATCAAGCCTGATCGAGCGCGATTTCACGTTTTCTTGGTTCCCCCGTCACTTATAAACGATTACCAGGACCTTCTATATACTTCGGGAAGAGAACAAGGGGTGTAGGTGCGCAGTGGAGGAGTCATTATGGTCCCGCGAGAGCCAGTTGTTTGTTTGGCTTGGGTATTGAATTTCAACATGCACTTGTCATTTTCATCTTGTTCCCTTACTACGACCAACGAATCCACACCTCGTCCTCGTCGTCCTCAACGTCGTGCACAAAGTTCTCCTCATCGTTGCCTATCATATCAGTCAACAGCCACGGGTAACTTCCAACATCTACCCCGCCAAGGATGCCGTCGTCGAGTGAAACATCATCCGGGAACCCCAACAACGCCCGTCGTTCATCTCGGGTCCCGAAGGTCGCCGTCGTCGGTGGGACGGCACATCTCCTCACTTCGCCGACGAAACAATCTAGAACAAAAAGTCCTTTTACACCTGAGTCGTCCTCTTCTTCGTCGTCCTCGGGGCGCAGCGATAACAGTGGCGACAACAAAACTTCCTCTTCCCCTACCACCAACAATCCTGGCTCATCAGAGGGAGAAGGGGGTACAGCCAAGCCGTGGAGACACCCCGCGGAGCTTGGGTATGTATGTCGTCAGGATTGGCCGCAGGACATGATGATCACATATCTACGCCAAAACGTCTTTTCGATTCCACCGAGGGATAATAACAAGATTCAACAATTATTCGATGTTGCCGTCTCCCCTTCCTCCTCTTCCCCTTCCTCTGCTGAAGAGGGATCCAGTGAACAAGGTGTGGCGTCCCTTCCAAAGAAATACCGCGTCCCCCTCTTGTTCGTCGCAAAATTTCAATGGGAGTCTCTTCGGCTCGTGTTGACGTCCGCGAACCCCCTTTCGGAGTGGGACGAGTACAAGTTTGACATCGTACATCTTTCGAGGTTGTGCCAGCATTTTCTCCGTGCTGCGCTCAAAGTGAAGCATGAGGGTGGGACGATGGATAAATCGTGGAGATGTCCCATGTTTGATCGTGCGCTTACGAGGTTTTATAGAAAATGGATGGTTAGCAGGGAGTGGAGTGTTAAGAAGTTTTGGCATGAGTTTGCAGAGGAGGAGTATGAGATCGATGTTCTCAAGTATGGTATGTTTTTGCAGTTTCTGGAGCGTAATTCTCTCGCTGATGACGCTCCTGTAGATTGGATCCGTTGGGCACTAAAAGGCCACAAAGGGTTTCTCTTGACTACGGACGAAGTACAGCAAGGAATCACAGCCGAGCAGTTCACCATGGGCCTCAACAAAGTCGACGGGGCTTGGACTTGGGATAACAAAGAGTGGGAGCGGGCGAGGGAGTTGACCGCACCAGGTGACGCCACTCACGCCGCCAGCAAAGGACATCCCACTGCCACTCCTAAACGAAGAACGAAAAAAGTCCAATCGAAAAAGAGGTTGACATCGCATATGCCTATAGACGTGAAGATTGAGCTGTTGGAGGAACAAAGCGGGTTGGGTCTTAACGGTGCTGCTGGTGGAGATCTTGGTGCCGTTAATGGTGATGAGGATGGTGATGGGCGGGCTGCTGGTGCTAATGGTTCAGCAGGGGATGCGGCTTCGCTTATTGACTTGTCTCGCAGTACTGTTGACCCAGAGTCCCCACCTGCGATGATGGAGGGTGAGGGGGCGAGAGAGGAGGAAGAGGAGGAGGAGGAAGCTGAGCAGGATGACGAGGGAAACGATGAAGAGGGCGACGATGAAGATGGCGACGACGAAGAGGATGAGGAAATGAGGGATGGATGGGTTACTACCCGTCAATCTTCGCCTGGCACTGCTCCCTCTGCTCGTTCCGCTTCAACGGAGCGTGGGGTGAATGGGAACTTGGCCGATGCGATGCAAGATGTTCGTGCGTCTTCAGATGGTAATGCCCGCTCTGTTTCTGTCGAGGGTGGAGTAAACGGATCGACGTCTACTACTCCGGGTATCACTCCAGCTTCCAGTTTCCAGAGCACACCTTCCATAGTCTCCACCAAGCATCCTGGATCGACCTCCACCGCTCCAGCTCCTACTGCGATACCACCTAGTACCAGTCTCAAACGAGTCCGCGAACCCACTCCGCCTTCGGATGATAATGCCGCTGAGCATCATGCCAAGAAAGCTAGGGTCGAATCTGTCCCTGAAATCCCTGATGGGTCGGAGTCTGGTGGTTTGGAAGCTGTGTCAGCCCCCACAGTACGCCCGCCTTCTGCGATGTCTTCGTCGACTCCTTCGGCTTTGACGACTCTTGTTAAGGCTATGCTGGCGGATGGGAGTAGTTCAGGGAGTACTGCTCCATCTTTGCTGAATCCCCCAACTTCGTCTGTTCCCCCTCCAACTACTACATCGATTCAGCCGACTACTACGCCTGTTGCGGCTACAACGTCGATGTCTGCCGTAGCGTTGGGCACCTTTGATTCGAACACTATATATACTCCCACCACAACCACAACCACTACGACGAACCAACCCTTCCGATCTCGTGCCACTCCAAATCGGACGGGGACGATGCCATATGAGGATTCATCGGGGATGGGGACGGCTTTTGTGAGTGGGAGTGGGACTTCGGTGTTTGGGGTGGGCATGGGAGGGTCGGCTTCATCTTTGGGAATGGGAGGAGGAGCGGGGGTTTCGTCTACGTCTTTGGGAATGGGAGTGGGGAGCTCGTCTTCGTCTTCATCATCGTCATTGGGGACGGGAGGATCTTCTTTTGGGGATGGGTTTTCACCTTCGTCTTTGCCGAGGAGCTCGTCTTCTTTTTTGGGTCTTGGGCCAACTATGATGGCTGCTAATATGTTGGGACCTGGCGTGGGTTCGTCGGTAGGCATGTCTGCTGGTGCTGGGATACCTGCCGCTGGGGCAGGAACGTCTTTGAATGCGAATGGGGGAACTTTGAACACGTTGGACCCGGCTACTTCCACTACGACTACAAGTACAACTTCGTCAGGCTCGGATATCCAGCCTTTGGCGGCTTTGTTGCATAGAATGCTTGCGGGTATGACCTCGCACCAGGCGAACGATCAGGCACAGTCTGGGAATGCCGACGGGAGTTTGACTGCTGGAATGCTTGTAAACGCCCTTGGTGCGACACCAAAGGTAAATGGATCGTCGTCGACCTTGACAGCGAAATTGGCTGCTGTACCTACGATGCCTACCTTTTCCGTGCCAGTCCCTTCTATGAGTACGCAAGGTGTTTCTCGTGAAGCCACCCCTTCTGCGACGACGTCCGTTAGTCCAGCTCCCGTTTTTTCTACCCTTTCCGATCTATCTCTAGCCACTCATACTCCCACTACCACTTCGACTACGAACCCGACGATGGTCAGCACTTCATCAGTCTTGGCACTTACACCTTCAACAACAACAACACGGCCACCCACACCAATTTGGGGGGACACCGCACAATCAGTTATCGCTCCACCACCCTTCACCTCCGTAAAATCTACGCCTATACCGATTGTGGCCAGATCTCCAAGTCCGTCGCTGAGCTCCACGGCATCTACTCCCCCTGCTGCGCGGACACCGGCTCCTGCTCCTCCTGTTGTGAATGCGTCTGTTGTGCTACCCATGCAGTCGACGGCGAGTGCTGCTTCGATTTTTACGGCTGCTGCTGGTGATTCGTCTGTTACGACTACCGGAGCTGAATTGTATACGACAACTGATGTTGATTCGTCTTTTACAACAACTGGCGCTAAATTATCTACAATTGGCAATGATTCGTCTACGACGTTGGTGGTTGGTGGTATTTCGTCCACTAAGCCTGTTACGCCTGCTTCTTTGGTGCTAGATGTTGTTATGCCTTCCACAACTGCTCCTATTCCCTCCACCGAAGCGCCCGCTCTTCCAGCCAGCAAAGAGCCACCTGTCTCTTCGCCGGCAACAACGTCGTTTGTGCCCGTTCAAAGCCAATTGGAGGAAGCATGCACAGGCTCTGGATGGCCCTCAAACCTCTTTTCTTCGGTAATATCTCCTGGTGCTTCGACAACGCCTGCGTCCATCGCTTCTGCTGCTTTCTCAGCAGCTCATACATATGCAGGCTCGGAGGATATGGAGATGAGTGACGAAGACGGCCCGAAGGACCCCGTGGAGAAGCCTGCGGATTGGTCCATGGACGAAGCTCCTTCAGTGCCGACTGTGGATGAAGAGACTTCGCTTATGGACCAGGCTTCTCGATTGCTCGAGTCTGTGATTGGTCCTAGCGTTGAAAGACGAACTGCTGGTATGTGGTCTAGTTCGCGATCGATATTTCCCAAATAACATTATGGTTAGAAGCGCCTGTAATGACCGTACCTCTAGCCCCCGTTCTTCCTGAAGTCGAGCCGTTGAAGGATTTACCTGTGCCAAATAACTCTTCAGGTATGTTTTCCGGAGTTTTCGAAGACCTATTACTTAAACGGAGTATAGATGCTACCCCTGACCAGGTAGCATTAGCAGAGAAAGTCTTTGACATCCCTCAACAACCTATACCCTCTGGTATCTATCAAGTAAAAATATATCCCTCTCGTACTGATCAAATTGTAGAACCCACTGTGGCTGCAGCCTTCATTAGCCCCTTACCCGCTCCGGAGAAGGAACTTAGTACGTATCATTTAAATATAATCCAACTCTTCGCCAAACCTCTCATAACAGATCCTCCTCCAGTTGAAGCACCACGTGTCGCTATTTCTATTTCACCTGTCGTGTCACAGCCATCAGGTACGTGGAACAACTGACATTTTATCCCACGCTCACTATTCAGTCGTAGTTCTTCCGACTCCTCCGCTTCCCACCGTTTTGACCGCATTTGCCCCGCAGGACAACCCCGATTCTCATATCAGCGGTAAGCCGTTCTTACCTTAGTGGCCTTACTCCTTCTTGACGTCCCATATTAGTGACGTCGATGAATGTTGTTTCGGCTTGGGGAAAACCACCATCACTGGCCAAGGCTTCCGTCATCAAATCACTCCTTCCCACTTTAGATCTCCAAATCATGCAACTTCTCACGCCATTGGTATCAGCACTCGCAGCAGCTATGCCGATGGCAGCTAACACTCCGGTACCCGCTGCAGGCCGAGAGGGTGTTCGCAGCACAGCTACTCGAGTCACTGGTGATCCTTGGGAGAGAGCTCTGGGTATCGCGGGCTCTATGTCCAAGAGACGCGCGGCAGCGGATCCCGATGCGATGGATATTGATGTCCAGAGTTCCTCGTTGGGAGCTGGGGCAGAGAAGAGAGGAACGAATGTGAAAAGTGTGGTTGAGGCGCGGAAGGCTCCGCGAGAGAAAGAGAAACAGAAGGAGAAAGAAACTGGGAGGAACCCAGGCGCTGCGCGGAAGGGTGCAGAAGCGAGCGGTAGTGGACAACCCACGAAGAAGAGACCGAGACGCGAGCAAGAGGAGGAAGCGGAAACAAACGCACCGACTTTTGCAGAAGTTCAGTCACTAGAGGCGTTGTTGTCACTTTTGGAAGGCAGTCGGGCGTTGAAGGAGTCGGTTGCTGATGGAAAGGCGGTGATGGAAACTCGGTTGGACGGTTTGGAAGGGCTGCTGGGGAACTTGAAGGAAAAGCTTGATGATGTTGGAACTGTGGATGCGGACAGAAGATTCGGAGCAGTTGATGAGAAATTGTCGGGCGTAGAAGGGAAGATTTCCAGTGTGGAGTCGGCTTTAGAGGGTATCAAGTCCTTGTTGGAGGGCGCCTCAAAGAAAGTGGGAGAGTTGTCGGGGAGCGTGGAGCAGAAATTACATCTTCTGGAGCAAAGGACTCAATTCGCCGAGGGACGACTTCAAATTGTGGAAACTCGTCCAGTGATGTTGACAACCAGTACCCAGACGGACAGTTTGCCTCAAGAGGCGGGGATACAAACCGACGCACAGAAGGGAATGGACGAACTTGATTACATCGACCGACAGGACCGTGATGTCACGATGGCAGATGTTTCCGAGGTTCACGCTCATCGGGTGAATGACAGTCTGGCCGTCATACGCGACGAGACTGTGACGAAGAAAGTGCTCTCAGTGATGAGGAACATGGCTGATCTCTTGGAGTTTACGAAAGATGGTGCCGTCAGCAAGAAAGGGAAGGGGAAGGAGGGCGAGATTGAGGAAAAGGAGCCGCGCGAGGAGCAGGAACCCGTCCCTGATACTCAGCAACAACCCGTTCCTGCTCAGCCCCGACCATCCACTGAGGGGTCGGCTGTTTCCACGCTTCTCGAAGAAGTCAGGGCTATGAAGGAGGAGTTGAGAAATAGTGAACAACGCGCTAGGGACGAGGTCGAAGCCATACGAGCAGCGCATGCCGCAGAAGTGGAGAAACTCAAGAATGAGATGTTAGCGAAGGAAAAGAGGGAGAGGGAAGAGCTTGAAGAAACCACAAGGCGACATCTGGAGGAATTCAAGGCCCTGAAGGAAAGCATACAGGAGAGAGAGGCCAAGCAGCAACAGGCTGCCATTCAGGAGCAGAAAGTCCCGCAATCCGACTTGATTGATCTCCGCCGTCGCCTTCTTTATCTCGAAACCCGGAACCGTGTTGACAACATGAGCCCCGATCTCCCTCGTTCGTCTCCCAGTTCGTCTACTCCTCCCTACAGCTTAATTGGGCGGGATTCGTCGCACCCTCTTGCTCATCTGTTTGCCTATGATGCACCTACAAGTCCTGCTTCTCGAAACGCGCAGGGCTCACCCATGAAGGATGTTTCGACCCCAACATCAGCCACTCCTGCCCCATCGTATGAAAAGAGCCACTTCTCTCTTCGTCCCTTGAACGGGATGGGCGAATTGGACCACTCCGCGCCCTTGCCGATAAAATCTCAGCGGAAACAGCAGTTGATGGCGTTCCACCGAACGCACGTAGAGTAGTAATACGACGACGTTGTAAAATTATCGCTTATTATCATGTTTTCATTCGACTGAATACGCGTTTTGTCGTGTCTCCTCCCCGCTAGTATAACTTATTAAGTACTTCTCGTGATCCACGACTGCCTACACGCAACGCACCTAACAGCCTCTACGGCTACCGAAACTCTTCAAATGCAGAACACACCTAAGTTGCACCTAAGTGGATTGCAAGGCAGCGTCCGAATTCGATTCTAGCATTGTGTTACACCTGAGAATGCATGGTACAAACATGTACGACAAATAAGTACACGACTTCGTTCCCCAAACAAGTTCCAAAGATCCATAGTCTCCCCTAGACGGACTACGATACAAGGTGTGTTGTACAGCTCACGTGCACGTTGAGGAAAACGTGCACAGCCACATCACCTTTTGATCTTTGACCACAACAAAGAGCACAACTTGCCTAGTTCACATTCCTTATGTGTGGGAGCAATGCATTGTGAGAACCCTGAATTACGCTTGGTGAGCTTTAAAGTTGGCTAGGCTACTTAAAAGATACTTATAGCTGGGACACCGCAGTGTGGCCGTGACCTTGGTTGGGCGATACCGGATAACTTTTACATAAGGCTCAAAAGTCAGGAATACATTTCATGACATATTATATCTCAGTGATTTTGTTGATTCCGACTTGATTCGGATGCGATATTTTGTTTCGTTTTCTAAGTATATTCGAGAAAAGGAAATTTCCTTTTTCAGCACGCCAGTTCGTCTTGAAATCGTCATCTAACACCAACCCCGCCATTCATCAGCTAACGACGAATCGAGTTTCCTTCTCCGTAACTATTTCTTCTGTTTGATTCAGTGTGTTAGAGGAGTCAGACTCATCCACGTCGGCAATACTGTTGTTCGCCTGTTCGGCCGCAGTGGGCTTGGGGGTAACGTTAGGCTTGGAATGGATTGTGGCCGTAACCAAAAATGACTTGGGCCTCTCGGTCACCCCTTTCATCAAAGTTGATTTCGTATTGACCTCCCGCCGGACTTCAATGTAATCTGTGGCGAACTCTCCAATCTACGTCGTCGTTGAGCGAGGTATCTGTGTATGGTTTTAATCCGGCGTACCTCGACTTCGTCCGTACCGAGAACCTCTGCCTCGGGTGTACACCGTAAGCTCAAACCAGGGATGGAGTTGACGGTTTTGGCTATTAGCGCGGTGAGAACGAAGCTGTAGATGGATGTTGCACAAACGTAAGCAAACTGCTTGGCCAGCTGTTCTGGCCATCTATTTGGGGTGGCGGTGGTAATACCATCCATAGCCATGACCGTCGAAGAGGCAAAGAACGAGGTGAGTAGGAGTCCAATGATTCCACCAATTGCATGCTCAGCGAAGAGATCCAACGCATCATCGACGCGGAGCCTGAATTTAACTGAAACGCGTCAGGATTTACGTTGAATGCGTAAGTACCAAACACCTACGCTTCGTTGCGAAATTGCACAAGGCTCCAGATATGATCCCGACAAAGACGGACGCCCAGGGTTGGATGTACCCCGAGGATGGAGTTGCTGCCACCAGACCAGCAATGGTTCCTGAGCAAAGACCCACCATACTCCAACGTCGTTCGACACGATAATCCAACAAACACCAAACGATCCCACCAAATGCGGCCGCTATCATTGAATTCCAAACTGCAAAAATTGCACGTAGGTTGGCGCCGAAGGCACTCCCTCCGTTAAATCCGATCCAACCAAACCATAACAAGGCAGCTGTCCGTGATCAAGTAAATGTCGCAAAGAACTAGCTCAGAAGGCTCACTTCCGAGTCCGACTAGGGAAACATTGTGAGGTCTGAAATTGAGCAACTCTTGCTTTTGCCTTTGGCCAAGGACCCATGCGTACGCAAGGCCACTCATACCACTCCCAATCTCAACAGGGCCTCCACCTAACCCCAAATCAGAACCAACTCGATTTCTAAGTGTCAGGTGTTGATCCCACTCACCCGCAAAATCGAGAACACCCAACTTGGCTGCCCATCCGTTAGCATTCCAGATCCAGCAAACAAGAGGACAGTAGACGAGCGTCATCCATATAAGAATAAAAACCATTGCAGGCATCACTCTTCCGCGCTCAGCAATACCCCCCACTAGGATACCAGCCGTCACACAAGCAAACTCCATTTGAAAGAAGCTGTAGAGGATGTCGGGGAGGAGGGGCGTCCCTGGGGAAGGCTCTCCCAGGACCTTCATCAGGCCAATATTTCTCAGGTTCCCGATAATACCGTTGGTAGCCGTGGGTGAGAAGCCCAGAGAATAACCGTAGAGGAACCACTGGAAGACGACGACGACGTTGCTCGCTGAAACGACCCAAATAAGCGAAACTGGCTCAACTTCAGAGGATGCTACGGTTTCCAGAGGTGATGTTTACGTACGTGCGCTTTTTCGTCGAGACAAGCCGGAGTAAAGGAAGGCTGTAAATTGATACCTAATTAGCACATTGTGGTTCGCTGAAGGTGTACGAATATGTACCTAGTCCTGGGACCATAAGGTAGACCATCGCTCCAGAAACTATGACGAATGAGATATCCCCACCATCATATCTGTGAATGCACCAGTAAGGCCGAGATGGGGTGGCACTCATGGAAATATGATTTCGTACGCGCTGGTCGCCACGTCGCGACTAAAACTCATCTTAAGGCACAAGATGAATTGGTTGGAACAGATAGGGGCAGACGCCACGAAGATAAGGTGTCAAGCGAGGGACGGGGGGAGGGAGAGATACCAGAGATCATGTGTATTTATCTTGCAATGCGGGACTCCTCCTCCGAGAAGAACATGGTCGTTGGAATGGCGGTAGAAGGAGGAATGATAGTGAGATAAGAAGATTTCAGGGCGGATGCGGGGAAGATAAGGATTTCTGCCGGGACGTTGGAAACTCCGCATGATCTGCCACTTTCAGTACCTTGTTGTGTGTGGTTTTGGTGTGATACCCAAATCGTCGCAATGGAAGCTCTGGTTTCTGCAGTTTCTGCTCAGCCTTCTCCAGCCAATAAATTCGCGTTGATCGCATTAGACATACGAAGTAGATCAAACCTAGGAAATGCGGTTGTGGCATCACATTCCCATATCAATCGTTAGATCGCCCCAGTACACATTATTATCATCCAGACTCCAACTGCATAACACCCTTCCACATCTTTCGTTCTCTCTCTCTTTTTTCAAAGTCGCGAAATTGCCATTAAAAGACATTCCGAGGAATGGGCAATTTCTTGGTAAAAACTCTTATCTCGTTGCGTAACCTAGCAGTATCGCTAAAATGGTACATCGTTATCGTGAGGAACAAAGTCAATGTAAGAAGAGCGCAGAAGGGTTGACCCGGAACCCCGTTCCGTCGCGACCGGAAGCAAATGCACTGAGTCCAGATGGGGGGATAACGAGTTCCCGGTGATTTAAACGAATTCTCCTGCATTGTGGCCATAATCAGGGAGGGTCTGAGGAGATTTTTTTTTTCCCTCAAGAACGCGGGATCACATAGGAAACGTCATAAATACGCTGAATAGTAATATTCGTCGCCTAGGATGGCAATAACTCAAAGTGGATGTGAGGATGGGAAAAAGTGACTGTGGATACTGGCGAAAACTATCCAGTAAATGTTATGTTTTCATTGTAAGGTTTACTGGGATTCTGTGGGAAAGACCAAGCTTTTTACGGTATATAATCGCAGTTAGGAGGGTATGAATAATAACATAGGGTACACATGACGGACTTATACAACCCAAGAATAAAGAATAAAGATCACAGACCGTATCCTACGCCTTATCGTCGACAGCACGGTCCATATTGCTTGGGAATTATGACCATTTAATATCGCGTCTTCGGTTTCCTTCGATGTGGTAGTTGTAAGTCGCCATAGCCTGCATAACGTACAGCGTTCCCACTTGGGGCCCCACTCGGCTGGTCAACCAAGAATTGATTGTCAGTCCTTAATAATTTATTGTCGAATACCACTCTGCTGGTCTCGTTAGGGCGGCCTGTAGCTTCCTGTGCTCATCCGAAGCCTGCGCTGACGTTCATCATGCACGTGATGCCGGAAATTGGAGGCCAAGCGTCAACTATGAAGGTGACCATCAGTATTGTCGAGCTAGGTATGTGACGAAAAATAGGATTGTCCAAGCCCTGGTTCGATGTTAACGGCCGTGCCTCCATTGTTATACGACTCTGACTTACGTGTAAAGAGAGCGCTCTCTATAATTATAGCCAAGACCGCCTATATTGGACGTAAAAGTTGAGTCTGGGGGATGAAGCGTACGCTTTGCGAGACTCCGAGTTGACAGACCAAATTCGGTACGCAATGAGAGCTGGTTCAGCAGTTCAGAATGCTCCAAGCGACAATACCCTGCAATCATGCACAAGAGCAGTAAATGTTCACGCTGAATAACGTCAGCATGAGCACATGAATAAAGCTTGATCGTCGAGAAGGACGCACCATAAAGTAAACACGCAGTCGCAAGTAACTTACCTTCCCGCCCCAGAAATAAACAAGTCTCTCAACTTCAGCTCCGTGAATTGATATGTAAGTCCGCTGCCCGCAGCTAACACAAAGAAGAGGTTTATGATAGTAAGAGGGATATACTGATAAAGCCCTGAGGGGCAGTCAGGGGGGATAGAACTACAAGCCTGTTGTAGCTCCACACCACCCAGTGCCCACAGTTGATATATCAGAGATAGAAGGTTTATGCGAACTCCGTCAATCAAAAAAAAAGCGAAACGCACAATAATAGCGTCTCCAAGGCTGGCTGACACGCAAAATATGCCCATAAACACTACCGTCGAAGTCCTGCTCCAGTCTAAATAGTACTGGAATGGGCCCGTATGCACAAGACCCAAAACAAACAAACCGCAGTTATGGTCAGGAACATGCAGGAAAGTCCGAATATCTCGGTGAGAATATAAGCGAGAATATGGAGGACCTTGGGATCGTTGTGGGACTACGATTAATGAGCAGCGCCATCGATAAGAGGAATAGGATGAAGAAGATCCCACGCAGTACGCCTCCCAAACATGTCGCCACGAGATGCCAGATAAGGGGCTTGATTTGGGCCATTGGTTAGCACCGCACCAAGCTCCTGATCCTTTCTTTTGGTTAAAGACGGGGCGTCGCTAACCCTAATGAAGTGCGGAATCAGCCGACGGGAGTGCTTAAAAGTAACCAGTATAGAGGACCTTCGACGCTCCTATCTGCGAAAAGGTCAGGGGTTGAGAAACCTAAGGAAGCTCGTGCCTTTGTTTCGGTGCTAAATGGAGGTGAAGGCGGAGGCCGCCTGTGTACATGACTTCGCCCGTGGTCTTCCGAATGGGTGGAATGCGCTGCTCGATTGGGCTTGGATACTTCGTACATGTAGCAGAATTCTCCTACGCACCATCTCTATCGCTGACGCTGCTTTGTAGACGAGCCGACTCGCGCTCTTGCTTTCGAAGCTATCAAGTAATGGCGTAAGACATTGCTATCGTGCACGGTCATGTACATACAGACGAAGGGTCGAGCAGATATGTTGCCACGACTAACAGACTGTCGATCCTACGGAATGTAAGTTCTGGATATCGAAGGCTCAGGGTACCTTCGGCAGAAGGAATGAGAGGGTGAATGTGAGGCCGACAATACCCAGGAGAAGTTGGACGAAGAGGCCAAGGAGGAGTGGATCAGACGCGTATCCGGCCGGGTTAAGGAGGTCACCAAGGGCGTTACGAGGCGAGTGCTGTATTTCTTGTCGATAGGACCGGTACTAGACGGTGGTCAAGGTTCTTTCGGACGTTCGCGGTATCCGCTGTAGGGTCTTCTTGAGGTGGTCACCAATATGCACGGCCAGGCGCGTGGTGTTTCAACGACATGGAGTTCTTCAGGCTGTGATTTGTTCCTAACCACATCGGAGCAAGCAAGACTACGCGTGTATTCAGAGATGCACTTCTAAGACCTACAAAAAATGCTAGTGAACAACCAGTGACTACCAATGAACAAGCGGACGCGCACCTCCGGCTCTTATCAGGAATGGATGTCCTCTCGAAGAAAGATTCCTGCGTCAGAGTTAAAAAATCGATGATCCCGGCTTGTGCGATGGGTAAGCAGTGTGTCGGGAGAATGAGGAAGAAGCAAAACGCATACCTGAAGCATAGCATCTCAGCGGATCGTCTTTGTGGTGCCTCGAAATGCCCTCCTGGTCCCACTGGGGGTATCTCGTTAGTCGTTTGTCCGGTAAACTAGGAGGGCAGGCAAGAAGGAACGAATCAAAGGTAGGACAGATGAGTAGGGGGGAAAATCTAGGAAAAGCGAGTGGACGTACCCCGTATAGGGTTCCTCTACACCTGACCAGTTATATCTCCATCGACATTTTTCTAGTAAGCTCTCTGACCACGCTGACTGTTGTCGGATGGCCAGGCGTTTTTTCTGCAGCGTAACATACGATCTAGGACTGCCGCATCAGGAAAACCCCAATCCAACAAAAACAACTCACTAGCTTGAAAGCAAAAGCTCGATAAACTCCCGTTATGATATCCGATCGACAGGCGGCGAGTTAGGATGAATTGAAAGACGATGACGATGTAGAGGGTTGATCCCGTCGTAGTGTAAGAGTGTGTTAAGGGAAGCAGAATGATATACATAGGGCAGAGTTGTCGTCGCGAGAACGACAACCCTGTGGCACGAGATGTACGTCAATGCGAAACATACTCAAAATCCAACAACCCAAATCTACGCACCTTTGTGTCCTCATTCCCCAGTGTCCCTTATTCCACAAAAGAACTGTCAAGCTATGGTCGAAAAATCTCCTGTACAGAGCACAACCCCTCGGCGAATGCTGTCCAAAGGGAAAGGGTCACACTGCGCGGAAGGGCGGTTTGTTAGAGTGAATTTTGGTGACGGCAAAGGCGCGGAAGTCACGAGCGGCATATACGTGGAGGAGAGTGGAAGAAGCGGAGGCGGAGACCTGAGGCAGTTAATGAAGTCTGTGACAGGCGCGATTGGTAGAAGGAGCCGTTTTCAGGCTCAAAATCTTTGAATCCTTTTCGATGGTATTTTAAACTCCGACGGATATCACCGGTAACTGCCCATTCGTGATGTCCTTTTTGAAGATATGAATGGAGAGACGACGCCATGACGAGGTCGGATTTTTAAGGTTGGAGAAGTACATGCAGCGCGTCCTTCGATTTTATTCGTACGCCCAATTCCAATACCAACACATTAAATCACGTAGAACCCAAGTAGAACCTCAGAGCGAAAAACAATATCACATTGCGAGCTACGAACAGTTCTTCCAAGCAGAGCATACACATTTACAGCATAGACAAGCGACCATTTATCACTTCACCAATCTAGTTCTGATTTATTCATCCTCAGCCTCCTCGGCCGACGCCGCAGCAAAAGAGCGGTGGTCGGGTTCGAATGGCCTCCAGTAGGTGGCCGGCTGCGCAACTCCGACGGTACCAAGATCTTTCAACGGGTCGACGGCTGAAAATATTAAGCATCAGCAAGTGAGTATGGTGCAAGATATGCAAACTTACGGAGGAACTAAATGAGGCGGTTTGCTCAGTATCGGGACTAACAGAAAGGGGGAAGGACTGACCAGAGCAAACTCCTTGGGCTTTTCCGTAGGAACTCTCTGCTTGAGACTGAACACAATCCTATCGGGAGCGTAATCGGCTAACAACGGCCTATCGTCACCCTCCGGGGCGAGAGGCTTATCCGTGAGCTTCGTAATATCGGGGAAAATGAGGATACCCGACGACTCTACCGAATGGACCCCAATAATCAGAGCTATCAGAGGTGACAGCAATTTTGATACTAACTGAGACTCGAGTTCTTGCTGGTCTCGAAGTATACCTCTTTCCAGATAGGCGGCGATTGGAGGTAGACACGTGAAGAATCCTGTTGCCTGACGACGTCCACTTGGGCTGTCGCGGCCTTGAATCGAGTCCATCTTCCTACCCCCCCAGCACTAGGATTGAGGGGAATGAAATATTTCTAAAGTCGGGTCGGCGATAAATTCAAAAAAAAAATCAAGTGAGAAATCATACGCTGGTGTCTACTCTTGCGATGTACTAGCGACAGAACATTAGTTAGCCAACTTTACGTGCATACGCGGAGCTGACGTACGGTGGCGAAGCCCGTGGTGGTTCCTTTGTCGCGGAAGTCGATCTTGATGGCTACGAGGCTTCCAGGACCAGGGTACTTCGTATAGGTGAACTCAACCTGGCTGACCTCGAAGTCGAAAACATTCCTATAAAACAAGATACCCTTGGGATCTAAGGAAATTCAGCAGACGAACGTCGCAGTCAAAGCGCAGGCGCTTCACCTTGCCCGAATATGACATCACCCACGAATTGTTGCATAATTTCAGTAGCTTGCAAACGCGCCTTGAATACGCTGTTCTCGACCCTAATTTGTGCAAAGGCCGTGGCTTCGTTGGTGAAGGTCTCGGCAGCTGCCTTGATGAGACTGGGAAATTGGTCTGTCATGATGTGTTACGAGTTGGTAGAGCGGGGTAAAGCGTCGAAGGAGGGGGTTTGGTTTTGGTTTGCTGAGATTGGTGGCCTTTTATCGAAATTTCGACGTCCAATTTTGGAGCACAGAAGTAGCAAGGTGGGATGGAAGGAACGCGAGAATGTCAGGACAAGACATACGATATGAAAAATAATACGGGCAAACTGCAGCTCTATTTAGTATCTAACTTGAGACGCGAGTGCTCCGGTCCGGCATTTGAACTTTCAGAATGAGTACAGGCTGCGACACCTGGTCATTTGACCAAAAATATACCCACAAGAGAAGTGGCAAGAACTTTAAACCGCCAGGTAAGCATGAAGAAAATCTAGAACTCTGCCTCGCGACGGATATTCTATCAAGTTTATTTCCGGAAGAGGGAGGAGGGTTGAGCTTGATATGCCAACATTGCCATCCTGTGTGGAGCTTGACAAAGATAGAGTTAAGTTTATTTTCAAAAGAGGGAGTGGTGAGCTTGATAAATATTGAGTTAAGTTTATTTCCAGAAGAGGGAGTGGTGAGCTTGATATGCCGATATCGCCATCCTGTGTAGAGCTTGATAAAGATGGAGTTAAGTTTATTTCAAGAAGAAGGAGTGGTGAGCTTGATACTATGCCGATATCGCCATCCTGTGTAGAGCCTGATAAATATAGAGTTAAGTTTATTTCTAGAAGAGGGAGTGGTGAGCTTGATATGCCGATATCGCCATCCTGTGTAGAGCTTGATAAATATAGACATCAAAAGGTTGGAAATCATTCGAGGGTCTCTGAGAAGCGCGCCATTGACCCATGATCCCGTATTCCCATACTTGACGTCTCTCACTTGCTTGCAAGCCAAACGCTCCTGCCTCGAAGTTGGGTGAGTGTCGTCTGGGAAAATAAAACAATTCATGGTGCAGCGAAAGCCTACGAAGCTCCACTTTCTTCCAAATATACTTGGGAAACTCGTAACCTCAGCAAATAAATAAAAATTACTGAATAGTTGTACATGCACGCTTCGCTACAATAACTGCACATGTCAAGTGAGTTTTTTAATGTCATTAACGCTTTTTTATAATTGTACTGAATGTTCAATCAACTGTTTAGATAGATATAATCGCAGTCCGCGCCGCCAATTTCGTCGAAGATATAGCCTCAGAACGTTACCCCCCTTCATTTTATTATTTACACAGAGGAATGCTTTTTTTTTTTTTCAACGTCTGTAATTTATCCTGTCCCCCAATCGCTCTACTTATCAACGTCAATAAAATGTTATTTTATTCCATAGGTTAAGCCATAGATCAAAATTTGGTACAGATCCATACTTTTTTCAGGTTCGCTCCCAGAGAGTCGCTTGAATTAGTTACATAATGTGACGGACGTGATGAGCAGTCGTCGCGTGAGAAGACGGAGTGTGATATTAAAGCGCCTTAAGTCAGAGATGTGCCTAACCAATTGCAAGCCTCAGCGGAAACTAATCGTACCATGGACACAAGCGAGGATCACTTACTTCCGCGACGGGACCCTTTCCCCCAGCAATTATTAGAGGCCGCGAAGGCCTTGCCCCACTTTTCCACAGCCTACGCCCAATTCCGCGAGGGCGCAAACTCTGTTGATCTGCACGTCGAAGCTCCAGGGATCATGAAGCGCTTCGTGGGAGGCGTTCAGTTTGGGGAGGGTAGGTGCAGTCGACTCGCCTCCTGCTTCGCATTTCATTTGAATTTTTTAGATCCCAAAGGCGTCCTCTTCTACGATTCGTTTTCAAACATCAACGTAACTCAATTCACAATTGTATACCACCAGGGAGTAGGATCCTCGAAAACTGTACGGGTTGATTTTCATGTCAAACACGGGCCTTTGCACCGTAAACTGGTTGCGAGAGTAAGGATCGTCGTCAGCAGTCGTTACGGAAAGCTGACAACTTTTCGTTACCCCGTTAGTTTCTTGCAAGGGTTGACACCAAGGTAGGAATCTTCTTTCCCTTGGATCGCCTTTTTATGCCACTATAGAAATACAAACTTCCTCCCCTGCGTCTCGGACGAGGCCGAGGCGAATGGGTGAGCTTCAGAGCTGCAACATCCGCGGCGGATGTCCTCCGACAGGAAGAGTCGGAACGACTCTATATACAATTCCCGTCTATCGCGAAGGAAGTATATTTTGACACCGACAAGAAGTCTGGTATCAGTGAGCGTTATATCTACCACTCTCAAGTCCATTTCGATTGAGAACACGCCCTGTAATCCAGAGGGCTCTGGGATTTTTATTTTCCGCAATATCATGGAACTCAAGAATACCTCTCCGCAAGATTGTCAGACGACTTTAGACGGCAATACAATAGTAGCTTACTACTCTCCCGACAAAATTGTGTTCTTCCTCAAAACCATCAAAGAAGACGAGGGGAGCACACCATTAGAGGAAGTTGGCCTAGTCAGTTCGTCCGCCTGCTATTGATATTGACTAACCTATTCCTTCATAGTTCCTCCGTAAGTCGTGTATCGGAAGGAGCCCTTCACATGCGCTTACATTTACTATCCGTTAGCTGATCTTCCTTTGAAAGATATTGGTCAACCAAATGTCGCTCAGTTGCCCGAGACGACATGGTTGGAATATGAAGAGCCTGATGACACCTAGCTGAAATTTGGAGAATTGCCGAATTTCTCATCTTTCAGTTGTATTTAATTTTTTCTTCTTTCATCTGGGTAAACACTGTGCGAAATTTATAGTACGAAATCACGATGTAAACGTAACTGATACAGACACGGATCGCTGCACATAACTCGAGAAGGAGATAAAGTAACACCGAGTTAGTCATGGGAAGGTGTTTCTCAACTTCTGACCTCCTCGCCAATCAAACCAAGCGCGGATAACAAATGTCAGAGAGATTGTTCTATAGACAGTATGCCAAGATGCCGCTGATATTTTGGAAGTATCCATTCTTATCGCTCCACCCGGTGAATTCGCTTTTTGGAAGGCTATGTCGTCTAGGGCTGCGGCGTATCTCTGGAATTAGCGCTTGCTCTGACACAATTCTTGCGCCAAGTCCATGCCCGAGTAAGTGGAACATGCAAGCCATACACCTAAAACACGACTGGACTCTGACATATCCCCCTTAACGTACCTGCGTCGAAATTGTGGTCATTTCTTAGAAAATGATGTTTTCGTCCCCTCTTTGCGTGGGGGAAGCACGTTTGTCACACGTTGACTTGAAAAAGGCGCGCCGTTCAACTTGCGCGTCTATATTCTTAATGACCATGCCAATATCGTGACCGAAATACCATCGGAAGCCTGCGACATGTCGGGTCTTTTTATATTGAGTTGCAGTCTATACAAATATGTGAAGACGCACAACGTTCCACATCCTGACAAGAGTACCTGTTCCTTGCGTATTCTGGAACACGGGCGAGACAATTAAATTGGGAAACTTTCATTCCCTTTTTCATATTGCACCTGTGTTCCGAAACTAAATGATAACGGCCCTTGCTCGATGCGAGGTGGAGGGTTGAGTGAGGAGCTAGATCATGGAGATAAGTTCCTTTCAATCATTAGAATATAGTCATAACCCGAAAAAAGCCCGCACCTAACCCTCATTTCAATGCCTCCCCACCCACTGCGCATGATCTCGAGAGATTTTTGGCGTTCCCGCTTGGTCGCCATCCGCACTCATCCCCTTTCGACTAAACCTAGTCGTCCCCATCAAGATTACTCGCCGGCGAAAGCCTAGTTGGTGCACATTCGTTTCTGGTGTCCTTGTCATTTTCAGGCTGTCATCAGTGGCTCGCTAGCGGGACGGTACGTGGATCAGGTTTTTCTTCCCCGTGGCCTGTGGGGTAAGAATGAGCAGGGCAGGGAATGAGGCTAGAAATATACCGAATAAGGGTACGTGTGCGCTTCCCCTTCCCTCTATCCCTGGCCATCCTGGGGATCTGGGAGATGCGCCTCCGCTCTTCGTCTACGGTAATCAGGGCGTCACTCTGGCAGCTGGCCATTCTTCGTGGTGTCTTGATACGGTCATCACCGCTGAACGAGGGAGGAAAGTTGGGTCCGTGTCGCGATGGTCGCCACCAGGTGGGATTTGTGAGACAGGGGAGGAAGAGCGCGGGGGTCGGCGGCATGGTGTTGGAAAAAGAACGGCGTGACACGTGACTTGAATTTGTGACAGCCCGTAACTTTGCTTGGTTAGTCCGGCCGGAGGCCCAGACAAAAAATGGACGTCTCAACAATTAAGCCTCAAAATTGCTGCACGATCTTCTACTAGCAAGCCTACCTAATCTCACAATGCAATACAGGAGGTCGAAAACCTGTCATGGAACCAAAGCCAAACCATTTTTTTTTTTTTTTTTTGAAACTTACAGTCATCCACCCACCAATGATACGCCACCAGCATTTGATACACTTTTGACCAGCTAATATCTCACTTGATACTACATCGAATTTTGTGAAATAAATTTTAACGTGCACTATAAGTTCGCATCTACCATAGTACAAAATCTGGGCACAATTGAAGCAGTATTGGTACTGCTGTGAAAATTTCAAAATGGACTGTTTTCGGAAATTGCTGCATACAGGCCACACCCCCAAATGATACACCCATAATTTTGGTTTTTCTTCATGACATGTTGTTCAAATATTCATGTAGTTTTTATGGCTGAATGTTGTACTTCAAATTATTGGATGCAATTTCTTAGTTTCAGTGTATCATTAGCAGGTGGATGACTGTAACTCCTCAGCATTAATTCATAGAATCGTGTCTTGCCTGGTTGTCAGATAAAATCTTAAATGCCTTCGAAGACGACATAATATTACATAAGTAATACAATATTTAGACGCGTTCCTACACCCAAATTTGAGGGGAAAAAAATCGACTGCAGGCCTTTTTTTTCAATACTGGAGCATCTTGGTTCTAAACAAACAATACTTGCAATTATTAGTCGAGCAACCCGCGAAAACCAAATTGCTTGATTACTGATGCTTTACGTCGTCTGTGAGTAATACTTATGGTCGCGGCGGTACGCTATACACTTTCAACCAACACCTCTAGGCGCAGAACCAACGCGGAACAGGAAAGCTTTGAGACCGAAGCGTTCATATATTTATCATTTCAAGGAAACTATGTCATTTACCCTCCTTACGTTATATCCGTTTAAATACTAAAGTACTGACGGCCCATCTCTCTGTCGACCTTCAACTAGCGCATTAAAACCAATGTTGTTGTTTTCAGGTATCTACTTGCCAGTGCTGATTACGACCTCTCGACTGCTGGTCACCATGCTGCTCGTGCTTTCCATTGTCGAGATTGTGTCTGAAAGTTATTAGGAAAACTGTTCGACCTGATATTTGGGTTCTGGCAGGCACCGTTAATTGAACCCGAGCCGCCGTCAATGGAAAAGTGGGATGAGGGCGAGAGGTACAACTTTAATACTAAATTTAACTACTCTCAACGCTGACGACAGCAAGCCTGGAATATATGCAGATCACAATTGGCTGGGACCTAAAAGCCTACATAAATGCAGATACTTTTATAGTACAATTCATATCCTATCAGAAATGCGTTCATACTAAAGGCGTCGTCAGCCTTCAAAACTCCCAAGGTCAACAAGGTATGTAAATTGAACATCCTCATAATGAGAGCCAAAATATCTCGGCATCTCAAAGCACCATTGTAAAGTTCCGGCCAGCCAAATACCTACTCCCTCTAAAAATGCTGCAACATCGGAATCCAGTGGCTTCCCCCATGATGGCAAATGTAACTTTCTGTCTATGAAGCGATCGTAAAGTTCGCGGAATTTGACGCCGCTGTAATCTGCTGCAGTTTGAAGATCGATGGAATTCTCGTGCATAACGACGGTAAGATAATTCCACGTCGTTTGTCCTTTGGCGTGTTCCATGCCGTAGGAGTACACGTCCTTGAAAAAGACATTATTTTATTCCGGAAGAAGAAGCAGAATCCTTACATTCAACAACCAGCCCATGTCTAACGCTGCCAAGTACATCTCGTTGAAAACTGGATTTTCGTATATCTCACCGGGAAGCTCGATCCCCAGAGCGTACTCGATGTGGGTGAATCCCATGCGCAGAGCACAGTTGTCCCGACGAATGAAGGTATACTCTTCGATCGACAACACTTCTTTTGATTCACGGACTTCTAACTCCTTGGGGAATGCTTTGAAAGTCGCCTCCCAATCCTTTAAAAGCCTCCTCTGAAGAATTGGTCCGGTCGATTTGAAGAACCGAGCTCGATAGCTGGAGTCGCACCAATTTTTAATTAAATTTTTGGAGAAGGATTAACGACACAACATACTCTTTGATCATCCTTTCGCCAGGCGAAGAGAGCGCCGGGCCATCACTCTGCATAGCGTTAATTGATGCCTGGCCTGTAAGCGTTCCTTCCTTCTTGTCTTCGTCGTCCGTTATATCGTCCAATGCAAACATCAAAAGACAGAAGTCGGAACAATCCCTCAACTTCTCGCGATCTGCGTAGGAAAATGTTCGCGAAGCGAAATGTGGAACATCTGATTCAAGAAATTTGTCCCATTTAGCGTCGGTGAAGATCCCATAGTCGTATACCCATTTTTCTGTTTCTTCCCGTACAACATCCTCGTGTGGGTTGGTGTTGCTCTGAAGGTTAAGGATGGATAGCAGATTGGGAATGTAGAATTGTTGCGTGGCGGGTGCCATAGCGGATTGGGTTGTATGGTGGTGCTGCATGATCCCTGTTATATACGACAGCGCACAGTTTTTTAAACTTTCAAACGTCGGTGATCTGTAGACTCCGACGATGCTGATCCACATTCATAGGTTGCCGCGCTCTAAAGTTCTTTTGAGGTACACCTCTTACGATTCTGAGTGCGACTCTCCTATCGCGAAGCCGTTCCCAGGAAGCACACAGGCGGTTGCCGGCAATGACGAAGAACGGTAATAAAAACTCGAAAGACTGGAACTTTCAAATTCATATAAGTCTTCCGTCGTTCAATCATCGTATGTCTGTGACCATGGACGGTGTGTCGTAAATTGACGCCCAAAATAAATGATGCATCGCTTTTGGGTCGAAGTACAGGCCGCAAGTTCCGATTTGTAGATGTCCGAATAACATATCTTGAAAGAAGCGAATAAGTCTCAAACAGAGCACTGTCTATGCCATCCCAAAAGTTAGAAAAGGACAAGATACTGACACGGAAAATTCACATTGTAAAGCCGGGGGCCCGTGATCCGCGCGACTTCTGCAGAAGATTTTGACGTGACAAATATTCGTCCGAATTGGAGAGCAAAACCACGGTCAAAATTAATATTAACAAGGACATCGCCATCCGTTGAATACGATCTTCTAACGCTGAAACTCTTCCGGGTTATCTCCCGTTACCGACATAAGAAATAATTACGTACCTCATAACTTGGGCCGGATTATACCATCAATAAGCCTGACTCTCAGTCTGGCGCTTGTACGCGCGCATAGGCGATAGGACGGACAGAGCGCTTGCAGATCGCAATCCAGTAAAGGCGTAGGGCCTCTGGATGTAGAGATATCTGTAAGATTCTGGGTCACTAGAAACAAACATCATCACGGAGTCAACAGTACACGAAGATAGGAAAGCAGGAAGACGAATCGGGAACAAGCGCGTCCTTCTCTCTCTTCTTATCAACACCCTCCGATTCCCTTCCATCACTTGACCCAGGACGTTGATAAAGCCCTGTCGCCGGTAGATGGCAATTGCGGTGAGTCGTGACGCGTGAACTATGGCAATCAAGATCCTCCGACTCAGATTCATTATGCGACTCATAGAACCTTCAGGGTTTATGATAACTACAACAAACTTCCCAGCTCTCATTGAGCTCTCAGCGCAGTATAGATCGCGAGTTAACCACGTACCCTTTTTAGATATTCTTTCCACATTCCTCGTCATCCACCACCACCTCGTAAAAAGCCACGTTGGCCTTTTTCGTCTTCTTTGCTCCTCTTCATGGGTAAATCCCCGACGTTCTTTGCCTGGTATCGTTGTTGGTCGGATGTAGAAATAATTAGTTACGTAATACCCACGATACACACGAGTTTGGCTTCCCAGCTGGTACAACTTTGCTTCCGTCTCGGGGCGCCCTACTGTTACAACTCACATTGACGTTTGCACTCACGTCGTACTTGGATCCACAGCACATCTGGTGACAAGTCAAGTGTTCGGCAGTGCGCACCTGGTGACCCTCATATCGGATCCACGATCATTGAAATGGAATGGAGTTACGACACAAGAAGGAGTACCATAGGACTCCGAGTGGAATGGGGTGGATTCAGTACGTCAGATGTTCATCTTTATCAGTACGAATGCTCGCGCTGATCTCGATTGAATCCTCTTTAGAAACACCCTCCCACTTTTGAAGAGATCATCCAGGATAGGGGTACGTCGAAGGTCATTCCGTCGGATAGCGATATTAATTGTACTACGTACATGCTCAGATATACTCGAAGTCATAGCTCAGAAACAGACACGAGTAAGTAGATAATGATAGTGCACTCCAAAGCATTACGATCAACGAAGAAACGAAAGCAGAACAAAGCAAACCGACTTGTACTCGACAAGGCCGATAGATGTGATGACGAAGAAAGGGAGTGCTATAGCTGGCCCACTGGGGGCTGGACCCTCGCACTGTCGAGAAACTGAATCGTGCTATGCATGATAATTGTGAGTGGGTGATGCTAGTGATGATGTGGATGATAATGATGTGATAGATGCTGATTAGATGCATGGATATATATGCTGGGGTGCACTGATTGACGGTGCGGGTATGGTTGTATGGGCGTGGACATGCAAACGTGGGTGGTGGTGCGTGATCATGAGTGATAATGGGTGGTGCTTGAGTGTGAGTGCTGGTGCATTAGTGCTGCGTGAAAGTAAATGGGTGCTGGTGATGCGAGAAAAGGGTTGGTTCATGAATGGTGCGTGGTTCTCCGCGTTGCATGGGTGCGGATGGTCTTCTAACGATGTAAGCAGCCTCGCTACTCACCCATAATACACCCTAAATTCGGTCATGAATACCCTCTCCCGAGAAAGGAAACAAACAACTCACCCCCTGGATGTCGTCGAAATTGGCTTAAAGTCCGTCCTCCCACTCTCGACAAAGTGCGCAAGGACACTGGCCCAATCCTCTCTTGTATCCCAAGTGATCTTCGCCGGTGGATCAACCTCGACGGGCATGACCTGGGAGACGCCGCCGCATTGGATGATGACGACGAGGGTACCGATGCCCCCGCTATGTCTGCATCGTTCCTCGCGTCGCTGGATGTCGGCAGTGACGAGTGGGTCACGGATATACGTCCTCGGTACAATGTGGGTCGAGACTATCGAGAAGCTAACCAACTCCGCGTTAGCATGATAAGAAAGTGAAATCGGAGAGGGAAACGTACCGACGATGGGACTCGACGTGGTTATGGTAACTCAAGTCAATGAGCAATGCGTTCTGCCTAACGTTTGCCGGAATGCGCTTGAGTTGCAGAGCCTGGAAGCCAGCCCAGCCCAACAAAGACGTATAGGCAGAGGTGAACTTGCGGAGGTTCTTCGCGAGGTGCTCGTCTGAGGATGGGGAGGATCCGGTGGTGAGGGCCACTTTGGATATCTGTGACGCCATGTGCTGGCAAATGGCTTTGTGGCCGGGCCAGTGTTCACGTTGGCAGTCTTGTGACTAGAGGGACGGAGTGAGAAGAGGTGGTTTCCATGGTGTTGGCGGTACTCACACAATATTGGGTCGTCATCTGGGGGAAAATCACGTTTATGTTAGGAGTTGTGAGGGAAGGATGTAGGAGCGACATACACATCCACCGCACAATCGGAACTTGAGAGAGGGCGTTTCCGGGGTGTGACATTGGTCGCAGATACGGTAGCCACGTTGTCGTTGCTGTCCATGGACAGGGGGAGTGTGGTAGTTAGCGGCGGCAGGCTGAGCGTATGTAGTCATTGTCTGCATCTTGTTGTGTACGGATAATGGAGAGCCGAGTCAATACCTGGAACGATACTGAGCTAATAACCCAGCTCCATTGTTCTTCGTTGTTATATAGTCATAACTGTAGAGATACAACGATCGCGATCTGCAAGATCTCATCGATCTGAATCTACGAGTTCCGTGAAGCAAGTTGTTGAAGGAACAAAAATCTAGCGCTGGCGACAGCTGGCGACCAAGTTCTTTTGTTTCAGTGGGACGGCTGGAGGTGTGCTTTTGTTGTTGCCATCGTTGTTGTTTTGTGTCCGCACGCAACCGGACGCACAACAAGGCACACAACGCTGCTCCAAGACAATAACACAACGAGGGTATGACCTTATTTTTCCACACGGGAGACAAAAGAAAAGAACAAAAGGGCGGGAACTTGAGGGGATGCAGGGTCGGATTGCCTTTTTTGGATCATTGTTCAAACAAGACAATTAAGATACGAAGATGTCATGCGTCCCGAAACCGAAGATACCTGTTATTGTTATATCGGAGAAAGGGAGAGAAAGGGTTAACAAAAGGGATTCGACGGTTTTTATTCCTGTGGATAATGGGTGCTGATTTAATAAGAATTCGGGAGGTGAAGGCGCTTTAAGTTTCTGGACTTCTGTCCCCAGCGTCGATTGCAATTCAAGCAAATTTCAAGCGTACATCAGCTTCGTATTCGCGTCTTTGATATCATCATTAGTTGGCAACATCATCTTGAAGCTCCGTAAGTAACTTAATACTTCAAAGTTTTAGAGATAAAGCCGAGTGGTGCCTTGGCAAACACCCGGACACCTCGCCGATTTCTCTTTCCTTCATTCCGTTGCCTCTGATGCCTCCCCCACAAACTATTTCATAATCAAGTTTTAACCTGCTCCCTTTAGTGGTCTACAGCTATCTGCTACCCCTATCAAAACCTCACTCAACTCTGGACTTGCTCTCAAGAGCTTCAAGAGAGTAGACCCTGCACACATGAATTTAAATGTAAATCAGGGCTGCAGGCCACGATGCATAAGTATTAAATTAAAAGACCGGTCCCGATCCTCATCTCAGCCAAGTTGCATACGTTCTGTGTTGCGCTATTTATCGGCATATTGACTCTGGGTTTCGTAGGATTCGTCAAAATTTGGGCGTGTTTCAATACCGATTCGGATGAGGATTCTTAGGCGCGAACGTATACATTCCGCGAAACCCGTTTATGGCAAGTGTCAAATCAAATAAAGGTGGACTATACGGAGAAGGGACTTAGAGTGTGCCTTGGCCTTTGTCCTCTTTTTACTCATTCAAAATCATCGAATGCGCAGTCAATCGATTTTCTTGACTCGAGGTCAGAAGTCCAGCGTGATTTATTTTCGTCTCTCAGTCAAGCACCCGAAATACTTTATATAATAATGATAAAACTAGATGCCTTGAAAACAAAGCATCGTACGCTCAACTACGCGTCCTTTAAGCGCAAGGTCCTTTGTTGACTCGAGCTCGGGGTCAGTCTTCAAATTTTATAATTGCCTGCTCTGTCAAACAACCTCGTGGCCTGATTATAAATCTTGCACGGATCTCGATTGCGATTGCGTCATCACTTATTTCTCTTTCCTTCCTCTTGAATCTTTCTTCACCTTCGTTCTGACAAACGCCTTTATGCTCACTGTAACCGTTACCATCAGCTTTATTTTTGTCTCCTCTCAGGACCTTTTCGCGTTACGTGCTTTCAAGTATTATGCCTCATGCTGAATACGCCCACACCAGCCCGGCCCAATTACACGGTGTATGATCGATGAAAGTTATGTTCCAGCCCATCACCGGTTCTAGACTGCATCACTCTTTCCCCTCAACCCCCATGTTTCAATGTCCCGCCTGTGCAGTTGCACTCATTGGAGTCGAGAAGCGATGTCATGCAACTAAGTACGTGATTGTCAGGGCGTTCCTCGGAGACGTGAGCCTGTGCTGAACACTTACGTTTCTGAACTTTGATGACACGACAAGTTTGGTACCACACATGCGGTTCATCTGAGCTGGTTGCAACTGTGAATATACAGACAGTAGAATGGAGGCGGAGGGAGGGAAATGTAGAGGACCCTGCTCAACTTCTATTTTCTCGTAGATTGCTCCACCGTGTTTTCCGATAGTGCATGACGCCATTGTCAAGTCGCTATTCTCCGGCAGAGTCCGCATATCCCAGAAATGTCTGGACGTGGATCTTGCGTTTGCCTTTTGGAATGTGTTGATAAATAGCGTCGAGAATGAATAGTGGTCACGAATCCTTGTGCTGTCTTGCTTTCAATGAATGTTTCCCTGTGGCCGCGCCTACGTTTCACACACCGCAAAATGTAACTGTACAGGCATTATGGAATTGCTGAGCTTCGTTAATCTCCCATGATGGAAAGACATCGACGAGAAAGGTACAATTTCACGAGAGGGTCATAGTTAAGATACCCATCCGTTCCGCATACGCGTGCTTCGCTTGCAACGGTGCGGCCGTCCAACAAGTGCCTGAATGAAACGCTAGGGCCGTCGGAAAATTGTTGAGCTCTCGGCAGGATGCGAATCTGACGCAGTGGTTGGAGTGTAGTGCGGGAACGACGGATGGTGAATCCTTAGTGCTGTGAACGTCTTGCAGATCGGGAAATTGTGAATAGGCGTTGTAGCGCCACGAATTCGATTTGTCCGAAGCTCGAAGTGCGGCCTAGAGCTTGCCAAATTTTTGGGACATTTCTTTCTGTGACTCTCAATGCGGAGGCTATCGAAATAGGATTGGAAATTCCAGTCATCCAAATCAGAACGGGGAGAATATCGAAAGGCTGGAGGGAAAGGCGAAACACTCCCAGTTTTTGCTTGTCCGTGCCCCACAAGCAGCTTAGGGTTTCGTACACGTGGGTGGACACGCACATGTCAAAGTGGGGGAGGGAGATGAGATCATATGGGGGAACTGTTTTCCTCCAATTCTTGAATCCTCTTCCGAGCGACTTTGAGTTCCTTCCCGAGGAGGACGACCACTGTAGGATGCGACACGTCGGTGTTGAAGAGGGATTTGGTTGAAGTACATAGTCGTCGTGTTTGTTTGGTAATTCGTCAGGAATCAGGGTCAAAGTCTCAAGCCAAATATCTGTCGCCATTATGCAAGCTTTACGGAAACAACGATGACTCGGGTTTTCAATAGCTTGTGCTTGCATTAAAGATTTTTAGAGCTTGACGTCAGTGTCCTCTCATTGTTTTCCGTGAACTTTTTATGTCTTCGATACTCTCCGCCAATTCCGTACAGAACTGAAGTCATGTATTCAGATACGCCACACGTTAGGGAACCCCATAGGAAATGTTCGCTGAGCCGGAGAACGCAGCTCTAAGGCACTACGTTGTGAAGTTCGGATCTAAACTTCTGGTTAGCGAAACGGATACTAATAAAAATGGATGGAAACTCACCACATCCCAACCACATCTTGCGCTTCAAAGCTTCGATATTCCAATTGAGAACCCTAGATTTTGAAGCTTGAGCTTGAAAACGACAAGAGAACGGCTGATCGAAAGAGTTGTGGAGGTCAGGAGTGGCAGAATGAAATGGAGAGCTCCGTAAAGTAGAAGCGGAGCAAGTTGAGAGGGCCAGACGGCACCAGACCAGAGCCGTAAGAAGGAAGGTGGTGGCAGTGTCATCGGCTATCGCCGGAGGAGCACTTCAGCACGTGAGCATGAACTGAGAAAACGAATACTTACGGACCGAGATGTGATTCCGCATATTTCTTGGAGGGTCGCGGCACAAGACGTGGAATGCAGCTAATATCGCATAACACGACCGCGCGCTCCTCTCTTTTTGGCATGTCTCACCTCGGACGCTTCTTTCTCTTGGAAAAAACGTACCCCTGCTGCACCACGAACGCTCCGACCCTCCCAGGCCAACAACGCGGACACCCGGCGTTTGTGACAAGCCAAGTGCTCAACATCATTATGAGCAACGACAAGAGTTGCATGGTTATCGACAACCACGGCGACGATCACGACCGTCATTGACATCTCTTCTTTGATGGCGACAAGAGCCGCACACATCACCGCCGCACGAGATGGGGCTCTACGGGGTTTTGGGAGAGCCCTGTATTGGCATACCTACTAGGTGAGTCTGAGTCTAGTATCGGCTTCAATGCAATCTAACATTTCATGTTATATAATATTCAGTCGTCGATGTCACGTACCTCCACACGTGTCCCACTCTCGACATTTTCACGTCCATATCAGGATCCACAGCCCTTTGTTGACCGATTCACTGAGACATGTACCAGCTGTATGCGCATACGAACACCCAGAATAAGTCCAATTAATTCCGGTCAATTTTATCTCTCCCTTCTCCGAAACCTCCTGCCGATTCGGAGGTCCACATGTTCGCCCAGAGGTTAAGAATCAAGGTAGGAGGGTGGACTTTAGTTGTATTCATTGGTGAGTGATCTTGTGTCTTTTTCGAGACAAGGTGTTGATGTTGTGGTGGGTATGGATCATGGAAAGGAAATACGTGCAATCTGTGCGATCGCAGTTCAACAAGCCGATCTGGGTCACCGAGATGGGAATCACGAGCGGGTCGTACTCTTCGCAGGCGTAAGTCAAGTCGTTCATGATGAACGTTTGAACGCCTTGTCATTGCTCGATTCCCAATCCTACGTGGAGCGCGTTGTCTGGTTCGGTGAGAATATTCGAATATTCTCTCTTTGCGCAGCTGACGGCTTCTGCTGACGTCGTCCGATAGGATGCTTCGCTTCGAACAAGCCTCCTGATAGCTCTGCCACCGGCTTGAACACCCTCATCAAATCCGGAGGCGCGCTCTCCGACATGGGCTTCCAGTACATTTCCCCTTTCTCATCTCCCCAAAACCACTCTAACCCTATTATGACGCGCATATGGGTATGGGTACAGGTCCGCCCCAGATAGGCACTCCCACCGTGCCATTTCCCGCGACCTCGCCGCAGCTGACAATGCCACCACCATCGAGGTCACTCCCGTGCACTGTGATGAGATCTGTCACTTGCGAAACTCACAAATTGAGCAGTGTGAGCGCGAGCTTGCCGCTAGGAGCTTGTCCCTCGATGATAACGAGTGGACGGTTGTTGCTTGACCCACTCATTGCCCGTACTCGCCACACCACCCGACCAAGAACTGTGTTCTCAGTCTAGACTCTGCCCCGCTTTATGCGCTCGTTTCTATCTTCCTTCATCTCACGCACTGCCTTACATCTCACGTATTCCTATCTCCCGCTCGCAGATCAGATCAGACCATTCCATGTTTCACAGAATCATTTCACTCCCGCATCTTCAGACTTATACCACGCGTCAGCTTTTACCACTTTCAGTACTCAACAAACCCTCAGATGCTGTTCTTCTCTTTCTCTTTCTCTGTTTATTAATTTTTATGAAGGAACCCAATGAATCGCCTGCGCGCCTCTTCATTTCTTCCTTTGTGTGTACATGCTTCCTTGATCATTTTCCGTTGATACATTAATTTTTTTACATGTCACAATTTCGTTTAAGGTCAGGGGGATAAGTATGATGCAGATACATCGGAGTAGCTTGACCTCCCTTGGAACGAAAAGACGTGTGATGATAATTGGTAGCAGATTTAGAGACAACGAGGAAAGTTGCGGTGGACTCTGGCTTGGGATGCGCTTGGAGGGAAATTACACCCATGCTGCTCAAAGAAAAACTCTAGAAATTCGAAAATGACCCGCAACCATTTCATCACGCGTGGAAATCAGAATGAATCAAGTCGGAATAAACCCCCAGGGGCGTGTCGGGGTGAGGTACTTGAACCTCCAACTGGGGCAGCGAAAATAATCATTGATCAAGCGTCAAGTAAATAAGGCAACCCATGATCAGCGGAAGGTTCGGGAGGACCTCGGGACAGCTTTAAGAATTGTGAGCCCTTCAATAATGGAAGCCTTCCCGTAAGAATCTGAAGATGTGGATTTTTATCAGGTGCGGTAAGTCATCGGTGATCGTGACGACTACCAGCGAGGCCTTGAGGACTTGCTCAAGTCCTAAGCGACGGGGTCATTGAATGCGGTCTCCTGATCAGGAGTTTAGACGGGGATCGTAACAGTACTATGATACGAACACAAGGACAACTTGGAGTGCGATACGAAGACGGCGCAGCAGTGAACGCCAATATTCACCAACACAGGGTGTTTTTATTTTCTTGCGTCCAGGAGTTGGAGTGAAAAAGTGGTGAAACGGCAGGATAGGCTTCGTCAACTGTGGCCTGATGTTTGTAGAATTCCGAGTTTGTACCTGGTAATTAATGATGAGTCAGAAAAGAGTCAACTTGGAACTTTTTGTTGGAAGTAGAGTGAAACGTACGGACGCATTGGAGTCCTAAGCTTAGAGAGTCAGAAAAGATAAATAACGGAGCGACACCTCGATTACCTAGTAGTGTTTGAGATCCTCAGCGGAAAGTCCAAAGGATTGAGGGGCGTAATAGTGGCGTCATCGAAAACTGCCACCATTTTCTGTAGCATCTATGCCGCCGCCCGTCTCTCATCGGAGTCTTAACCTTTCAGTGGCGTATCCTTCATGTAAAATGAAACCCAGTAATCTGACGGTCGAGGCTATATATAATTAAAAAATGCTAGTCAGTAGTAAGACTTTGACATCGGTCGGATAAAAGTAGGTGCTCACTTACCATGCGTAAGCACATCCACCCATAGCGTTGAGCGTGATTCACGCTGCCTAATAAAAATAGGAAAGGCGTAATCGCAGGAGAAAGCAAACTTTTCATTAGCAGTGAAATTGACGCCCTGCATGTCTGTCGTCATCGTTCCTCGATTTTCTATCAGCCCAGGTAGCATGCTACGCCAAGGTGTGCGCATTACAACGCGAAAAATTCCGTCAGCAAGATGAGAAAGCTGCTCCGGTCATTCCTCACTTCAAGCCTCGATCCTTGCGACACTAAACCAGAAAGTCAAAGCAAAGGACAGAAAGTACATGACAACGACCCACCAGCACTAAGACTTTCGAGGATTTTGTTCCGAAAAGCCCTCTGCCCAGTCCCACTTGCCGTCCAATTCGTGGATTCGCTCTTCAAGTCGCCCAGTCACTGTTCAGCTTGAACGATGGTGACCGGCTTCTCTGCCCCGAAGTCTAGATACCTAAAAACGAATAGGTCGTTGATTCACTTTGAAGGGGAAGCCTTGGAAGACATCTCTCGGTTTCCAACGTGGCATTTTCGTAATCATAGACTGATGTTAGCCGCATCTGACCCCAGCCGTGGCCTAGAGGCGTGAAGCTTCGTCTGTTACCTAGATGCTTTGCCTAATTGAGAAAATTCGATGAACATTCAATCACGACGTAGATTCAGAAAACAAATCAATATGCAGGGCTCTGATTGTCGACAGAAAGACAGGAAAGACTATTTGCTCGAATCTACACGTCTGTTGATTGAAGGTACAGCCAAATTAGCGTTCTGGTCGTCAATAAAAAGAAGCACGTACCATAACACCCGACTCCATCCGGAATGGCCTGGCAGCATCGCCAGCATTGGTCAGGAGTACCAACGTTGAAGGGCGTCGCAGGATACCCCTGGGGGCAGAGCGGGATTGGGGAGTCGCAGGCATTGCTGCAGACTTTGATGGCTATTGCAGGAGCCGCGGTGCAGAGGGGATTGCGGAACGTTGTCGGATTTAGGTGGAGTTTGCGCCGCACGCGCCGAGTTGTTTTTAATACAGTTCATAAACTGCAGATTGTCAATCACGCCTATACATAACGGCGGGAAGCCAGAAGATGTTACAGACGGTAAAGAGATCCCAAATGTCGCCGACATTGTGACGAAGGCAGGCGGGCATGATGAACATGTGAGAAAAAATCGCATGGCACTGAGGAGGGGTAGGGTCAGAGGACTTGGGGAACGACGAGGAGCTGATGAACACAAGGTGAATTACGTTTTCGTTGGAGACTGATTCGTGATATTTCACGTACCCTTGAACGCACAACGTACATTCGTCGCCGTATGTCAATAGGCCTTGACTCTCTACTACTTGATGACCGCGTGAGCCGTAGTTGGGTTTGCAACTTCTTCTCGGTATTCCGCAGCGTTAGTGGTCTGGTTATAATATGCTTCTTTCGCGTTCGTTTGTACGGTTGAGTGCTAGGTCCTAGACGATAGAAAAATACATGACGTCGACTTACATTATCAATAGCTTGCTGTAATTCCACCAACACTCTTCCGATCACTTCCCAGCATTTTATCGTCATCATCTTCTATGCAAAAACTGAGATCGGGCGCAGGGTGGAGGATCTGAGTGAAAAGCGCATAAGCCGCCTTAAGAATACAACTTTAGAGGAGAAACTATAGAGAACTACTCACTGTACATTAGCATCCTCCAGCTCTTCGACTCGCGCTGTTGCTAAGGCTCTAAATGATAGAAATTTTATATCAATAGAATTCCATGTCTGAGCTGTAGAATGTCGTACACGTTGAACAGCTTGATCACCTTGGCATATTTATGTGCCCCGCTTCGCTAAAACAGTGCCATACATCTCAACCTCTAATCCTCCAGTAGGAGCCAACGAGACCATTCACAAACGACAGGGGCAAGAGGTCAACAGCAGAACATAACCAACGATGCCGATGGTCGACTGCTCGGTGAGACGAGAGAGCGGCTGTGTCCACGAGTGACGGAGGGGAACCGGGACGAGGATGGGCAAATGCTGCCTGCTTTCACGTCAGTTTTCTGCTGAGAACGAAAAGAGGCGAACGTCACCTGGTTCCCGCTTGCATTCAAGTGGTTTAACACCAAAAAAAACGCAAAGCCCCTCTCGCATTCCAACGCACCGTGGACAACACCACAAATGAGGATGCGGGGGTGTGAGAGAGATCAAGTGGATAACCGGCCAACAACTTACATGTGGACGACAGCGATCGAGGGCGGTCGTGGTCGTGGTCGTGGATGTCAACACCCATGTAGCTCTTGTCGTTGCTCTGTCGAGCACTTGATTTGTCACTGTTTGAGCGTCAAAACCAAAGCGTTCGGCAAACGCCGGATAAGCGTTGTTGCCCGGATCAGAGAGTTCGTGGGCAGCAGGCGGTGCATTTTTTGGAATTTGCGTACACATCCAGCGACAGGAAACGATCTACCGGCTAGCGGGGTATACTCCCTCCTTCATCACTGCGCCCGCAACTCTCCCGCCTTCTCCAATGCCTGCAAAACATCCCTAACCAGATCCTTTCCATCCTCCACCCCGACACTCAGCCTCACCAACCCCTCACCAATCCCCAACAGCTCCCTCTCCCTCTCCGGTACACTCCCATGAGTCATCCTCGCCGGATGCTCTGCCAAGCTCTCCACCCCGCCTAAACTCTCCGCCAACGTAAAAAGCCGCGCAGAAGTCAAGAACTTCTCCGCAGCCTCGAACCCGCCCTTGATCCTGAACGAAATCATACCGCTGAACGGAAAACCCTCTTTCCTGGGGCCAATGAATTTCTTCGCATGGGGAGAGAGCATCCGCCATGCCAAGTCGTTCCGCTTATCCCCTTCCAAACCCGGGTAAATGACTTCCTCGACGTGTGGGCTCGCTTTGAGGGCCCTCGCGACCAACAATGCGTTCTCCCCGTGAGCCTCCATCCGTAAATGCAGCGTCTTCGCACCTCTCTGCGCGAGCCATGAGTCATAAGCACTGGGCACGGCCCCAATGGCGTTTTGCAGGAACCGCAGTTTCTCGTAGGCGCGTGTCAAGGTGGACGATTCGAGAGGAGGGAGGATAAGGGCACCCATGACGACGTCGGAGTGGCCATCGATGTACTTGGTAAGACTGTGCAAGACGATGTCAGCCCCAAGGAGAAGGGGGGAGGCGTAGAAGGGCGAGAGAAAGGTGTTATCGACAAGGAGGAGGGGGTGGGACGGATGGCTGTGTGCGATCTGGGCCAGGCGGGGGATATCGATGAGGCGGAGGGTTGGGTTTGCAGGTAATTCGACCCAAATCAACTGTAAACCGTCAGTTTAGAGAAAAGAAAAGGTCGAGAGAAAGAAGAACCTTGGTATTTTCCCGAATAGCGTCTCTAATTGCTTCCTCATCCGCATGCTCCAGATCCACAAACGTCGTTTCCAAACCCTGGTTCTCACTCGCCACCCTCGTCATATATCTGAAAGTACCGCCATAAACGTCGTTGACGCTAAAGATGTGCGCGTTAAGACCGAGAGACTGAAGTACCGTGGCAGTTGTTGCAGAGCCGGAAGCGAAGGCAAGGGCGTGCGCACCCCCTGATTCAAGAGAAGCGAGGGTGGCTTCGAGGGCGTTCCGGTTGGGATTTGCGGAGCGTGAGTATTCATAGCCCTTCGCGAAAGGATTGCGATTAGCATGATGCTTAAGGAGAAGACAAGATGATGCAAGGGAGAAAAAAATGGAATCAAGGGGACAAAAATAAAGGCAGTGAGAACAACTCGTAAGTAAGCAAGTATGGCAGCTGTTAGCGCGAGGAGAAGGCGCATTTTGGTGTGGCTTCATACGAAACTCGTCAGAACAATCCAGTAGGATGTATCCTTGAATGTACAAATGATCACATTAGGGAGCAAATGTTGCATCGCTGCTCTGATTCTCTGGAACGACACAAATACTAGAAAAAAATGAATTCGGAGACTGAACCCCATTGCCAAAACGCGTTGTGCATCAAGGAAATACGAGGAAGGAGAGCGAGAAGACGGGGTCACGTGACAAGACAGAGGAATGGATGGGGAACGGGCGGACCAAAATGTGAATTGGGCATGTCTGCGAAACTCGGCATGGAGAACTAACATCCTGACATGCAGACGCAAACAAAGCCCACGATAATCATGCCAGCGCCCCAAGCCCGCCAAACGAATACTAGAGTAATCAACGACCTCTCACCTTATGAACACCGACAGCTTCTTGCTTATAGGTCGTTGACAACGATATCGGCGGGATAACGGCGCCCGTCTCGACATACCTACGTGGATAGCGCGCGTCCCGAAGCCATCTTCTATCGGCTTTGGTTTGGCGCCATTCAAGACGACGGGTCGTTGAGAAGTCACTCTAGGGACATGGTGCGAATGTGGGTGGTGGGGTATTGACACGTGAGACAAGGCCGGATTTGAAGGCCTCTACATGTACCACGACATTCATTAGTAATTGTAAAGTA
>KN838754.1:53706-64570 GCA_000827195.1 Laccaria amethystina LaAM-08-1
GCTCATGGGCCTCCCTCGTAGGTTGAGTAAAGCCATGGTAGCGGTTTCGTAGGGTGGTGTAGGGAATCTTGAACTTGTACGCTGCGAGGGATATATTACCAATTTCTCCAGTCCTGACTGCCTCGCAAGCCTCATTGATGCGCAGTTAAACAGCTGGGTCACTGTAGTTGAGCTTGGCCTGTTTTCGGTAGACTATGGACCTCATTGCGGCAATATATTTGCCTTGACATGTCATCGCTGGCCTGCCTAATTTGCCTTTCAAACGGAGCTCAAAATTGTCACTCTCCTGTCACCGTTTTGAGCTTGAATTCTGTATTTTGCTTCTCTTTCCAACAGCAGTTGGTCCTGCTTTCTAAAAATTTGAATTTGAACCTGAGGACGTTGTTTCAACGCACTGGTGAATTTTGAGAAAAAACCCTCAACCCGATCTAGAGGGATCTGACCAGACATTCCGCTACATTGGCTTGTTTGGTGTAATGAAAACCACAAATCCACGCCTTAAGAATGCAATTCTTTGAATCCCTCTCTGAAAATTTAAAGGAACAGAGACAATACATAAATACACTTGTCTTCAAAAATTGGGAGCCTCAGAGTAAGTGGACGCAAAGATAATCCACATTTTCAATATCCCGACGAGTTTCAATATCCTGAACAAACATAGTATTAATCGCTTCAACATTTGAAAACAAAAAGAAATAACAATAAGAATCTACAAGACGTTAGTACGATCAATGTTAATCACTTCAACATTTGAAAACAAAAATAAGGATCCACAAGACAATTATATCTTTGGCACTTATTTTAGAACTGATAGCTTTTTTATTGTAAGTTTGCCCAAAAAATATCTTTCTGGTATATTTTCTTGACCACATTTGGACTTTTGTGACAAATGTAATCACAGTCTATATTCATTCCAATACTTTACAATTACTAATGAATGTCGTGGTACATGTAGAGGCCTTCAAATCCGGCCTTGTCTCACGTGTGATGAAGGGCTTATAAAGGAAGGCCACGGGAAGAAGAATTTGGAGAAGCAGATCCATGGCGAAAGATTGTGTCCAAGCAAGATCCATTTGCCACGATGACGAATCACGATGCTGACAGCCGATCACGTGCGTATCGGCATTCCGTTTACAACACCACATTCTTGGACGCTTCAATGGCGCTCGCTCCCGGTCGAAGGTAAGCTATGGGCGTCATAAATGGGTGTGAGATCCCGAGCCATTGACTTCTAGGTAACAGTATTCACGATCACTAACAGTTAGACTCGCAATCTAAATGTGGTCTTGCGCAATGACTTACGTCGTTTGAGAACACATGAATTCCGGAGTTACTCACGGATATAAGACGCGGGTGCGTCTTCAATCTAGCTTTGCAAGTGCGCGCCTTGGCTCGGAAACTAGCACTAGTCCCGCCTCCGACGTATCGGTTTACTCTAATGCCCAGCCACTCGTTATCAGGTACTGAAGCGCGCGCTGTTAGCATTTGCTTACCACCTGACCTCCCTTGCTTCTGATTCTGTTCATTTGACACTGTCTAGCTGTCCGGCACAACTGTTAAACGCCCATCATCAATAGCCGCTTGCGTTATCGTAAATTAACATCTCGACCCCTGTTCCTCCAAGCACCTATCCTCTCGTGTCTCCCAAATCGAGTTCACCCTCAAATCCAACACCGTCCTCACATTAATTTCACATGCCACCCTCATAACCGTCACCGCTGGACCGTTGGAATTGTTACCCTCGGTCACTTCATCCTCAGCTACGTCGCTAAAAATATCCTATCGCATGACGAAATCAACCTAGAGTGACACGACCAATGCAGCTGCCCCCTTTCCAAAGGATGTTTTCAACTGGAAGCTATCTACCTTCCCCTCTGAAATGGGAGATAGCAATCAGCTACTATTGGAATGACTCGCCTCAGCTCCTCGCTACTAGGTCAATTTCCAACCTTCTCTTGATTTTTTCGAATCTCAACGTGACGGTGTGCCTTCGTTTTCATCTCACCATCCGTCTCTTTAATCCCGCTTCCCGTCTATTTTCAGGAGATTCTTTGGCTTCATTGATAGATCTTCCGACTGGAGGAGTAGCCATCGCGATTGCCCTAAGCCCTCTTTGTCTGTACAAGAACAAATTGATTTTCTAATCATCACATTCGAACTCTGTGTCCCAGAATACCACTTTCCTCATCAAGAATTGCGAGGGAGTACCTTTCCGCTCAATATAGCTAACAACCGAAAGGCGTTTGCGTCATGGCACCATCTCGACACAAACAACTCTACGGCTCCCACGTACACTTACCATATGATGCGCAGGTAAGTATCTTTCCATAATGTGTTCATTCTTCGGAACGATAGACATCTCATCCCAGATTGTTATCCGGAAAGGATCGGTATAAAAATTTTCTTCTTCTGCAGTAATCATCTCCAGCATATACTAGCCCTCCCTCAGTAAGTACCTTGACATCCCACCTTTAATTCTCCACTCATCGTCATACTTAAATCAGCGGAACACAACCATGAAACTCTTCTCAACCGCAATCGGACTCATGGCCACCCTGCTCGATCACTTGACAATGATTCTTATCTTTACAATGAGGCAAAGCAGAGCGCCGAGAATGTCATCTGACTCGCACGACTACCCTATACACGCCAAACCATAGCATCTGCCATCTTTATCACGTAATACCATAAGTCTCCTTTTGACATACGACCATGGCTATTCCTTCGTACGCGCCCCGGTACGCACTGGCAAGAACGGTGGTAGTTTCTTTCTCACTTTTATTTATTTCATTTACCCTCTTATTTTCCTGTCGCCCTCCTTTCAAGACTACTTTGTCAAAGTTTTCCCCTTTCACCACCTCACAAACGCCATACACCGCTGCTATCATTTATCTCGCTCGGTTGTCTCACGCAGACGAGCTCTTGGAATCCTTGGCATCTGTAAATGTGTATCTGCCGCTCCGTGATCCATGGCCCATCATCCTCTTTCACACTGGAGATTTTGACGATACACCTGTTCAGGACGATTTTCTGGCCCGCCTTCGTGAGAAAATTGGAGGAGCATCCAACCGCTCGGATTGGGATTTTAGTGACCGGGTAGAATTCGTTAAGCTTGATTGGGAGCTTCCGGAGGGGATACCGCATACCAAGGAGGAACTCAATCCGGTTTCTCCAAGCTCATGGCCTGGTACGTCCCACACCCAGTTTTTATCTCCCTTTATCACTCATTGACTCCTCTTTACCCCTTTCATGAACTACCCTTTGTGTTGGACAGGATATCATCACATGTGCGCGTTCTATTCCACAAAAATATTTTTCAATCCACGCTTACAAGATGTCACGTACTACCTACGCATGGATACCGATTCTCTCTTCCTCGAACCACTCTGCTACGATCCCTTCGAAGTCATGCACACTCGCCAACGCTCGTATGGATACCTTGGGGTTGGGAATGACGCACCCATAGTGACCAAGGGACTGTGGCGTTTCATACGCAATTACGTCGATTCACATCCTAGGGAAGTCGAATTACAGTTGAACGCTAGCAAAACCTGGAAGTGGCCTATCGGTTCTACAAACGGCGACGTCGATCTGGACGACTTGTCAGTGTCCGGCTATTACAACAATTTCGAAATTGTGAAGCTGGAGGAGTTTAGAAAGCCAGAAGTGAAGGAATGGCTTTATCATCTCATTCAGTACCCAGAGGGATTTTACAAATGGCGTTGGGGTGAGTGTCCTTCCTCAAGTCAGTGATTTCGTTTGATCACTGAGGTTTCATTTCTCTTACTCTAGGTGATGCACCGCTTCGGTGGGTGACTACGCAAATGTTTTTCAACATAGAGCGTGATACAGAAAGGCTTTGTGGAATACGTTACTACCATCCATATAACTATTTAGAACATTGCGATTGTGTTCCGCTACACCCATAGAATTATGGACGACTGCGACGTCTTGGCAAGTTAGACACCATTTTTGGACACAATGTATTATCCTTTTTTGTATTTTTTGAGCAGCAGGGCATAAGGCTCTCAGAGGGAATCGTAAATTCTGTTGCGAGAGAAATTGTGGTCCAGTGGGGTTATTGAGATCTAACAAATAGAATGATAAGAGGTTTGGGGAACCATGACGTTATTTGTTCAGCTCCTTTTCTTCGACGTCAACACAGAGCTCAATGAGCGCCCCATCCCTCGCCTTTCATGCAGTTTTCAAAGTGGCGAAATGAGTCTCAGTGTCATCCACACACTATTCTTTTTGGCCGCATTTTCGTGAGTACATGCACTACTGCTCATTCAGCCCATGACTGCCTCTCTGTAAATCTAAAATCGTATAATTACATGTTGAAGACCTGTAATGGGTATAAGAGTAGTTTAATTATGATAGAGGATGCGAACTTCACCTACCTATCTTATGACTGGAATGAAAAGTTTCTCACTTTCCGCTTGAACCATCGAACGTCTTCCGGGGAGAAATCAACGCAGCGGGAGATGTACAGCCTGGCTATAGGCGCCATTTCATCAAAGGTGTCGTAGTTCGGATCCTTTCCATATCCACGCGCTGACGCTTCAACAATTCTGCTTTTTACCAAGCGCTTCAGCCCCTGAACAGAAATCTCGGGGCTATTCAAAATGCTGAGATCTTGCAACGTTTCAAGGCCCCACTCGCCTGTGTCAGGGTCTGGCATTGAAAGACGCTCCAAAACGGCGTCGTTGAGGCCTCCGCATGATACGAAAGTGACGCAGCGACTAGAGAGCGTGGGGACGACGGATAGTAACTCTTCGGTGCTGCTGATATCTTCTACATCGAGATAGTATGAATGGCTAATACCGTAATCTGGGAGTTCACACGCTCGGATCGTTTGTGATTCCAAGTATAGCAAAGTGCTTGTGAAGTAGTCGAATTCTTGAAATGTTTCCTTTTTGAGACCCTCGAGGTGGAGGCTATTGAAGTCGAGTCGGAAATCCCAGTCGTTAGGTACATCCTCGTCGGGAAGGGTAGGGAGGTTGACATGTTTCAATTCGAGGCTGATCATGTTGCCTAACCTTCCCAGAACGGAGAGAAAGTTGAAGAAGGTGAGGTCGGGGACGTCGATGGGAGACAAGTGGGAGATTTTGCACAACGCCAGCTTCTTCGTCTCTATTCCAGTAAGCCAGCTTGGATTTTCATAGGCGTCGGCGAACGCGGAGCCCGTCAAGGCGATGCGGTCAAGATTGGGGAAGAGAGGTGGAGCTTTCGCTTCGTTCTCGCCGACTTCCTGTGGCTTGGAATCGTGTATTTTGCATTCTATCAATAGCTCCGTCAAAAGCGGGTAGGTCCCGCTGAAGTTGCGGCGGATGGAGGGGATAGACGAGTTGTGCATGACATCAAACGTCAACCGCTCACACCGATGAAAATGCGGGGACAACGCCTCAACCACGGCCTGTACCCGAGATCTCTCCATACAATCCTCACCAATACCGTCCTGTCGGTTGATGATGTGAGCCTCAAAACTCCAGTCGCGCGAAGCAGAAAGCTGGGCGCGCAAATCTGCGATAGGGGTAGGCTGGGAATCCACAAATATAACGAGGCGCGTCCAGAACTCGGACACGAGAAGCATGAGGTCGTACCATTGCTTGCAAACGGAGGCGAGGGCGTAGGGGAACACGGAAGGCGATGTCAAGTCGTCGTGATTGTTCCATTCTGTGAGGGTTCCCTCGTTCAAGTCAAGCTTGCAGTTGCAAGGGCCCTTGCACAAGGTGTGTGGATCGAACACCATCACACGCTGTCTTGTGTCGACATAGACGGTCTTGAGGATGATCAGGAGTAACTCCGCTGGTAGTGATGCGATTGGCGTGTATCTGCCTCCTGCGGGCGACATCCGAGTTTCTGGGCAGCCTTTTGAAGATTGGTGGTCAGTTATTTGAAAATTCCAAGGTGCAATTGGTACTGACAACAATTTTGATGCGTCTTGGAGTGGGTGAGCAACCTGGTCGTCGAGGGAGTTCGGCATAAATTTTCCTGGATGTTGCTCTGCACACGTGACCTAAAACTACTCAAGTAGCCACCAACTGTCCTAAGTCTCCCCCCGTCTCACACATGTGATGTGCTGGCAATCGCCGGCACTCCATATATGGCAATTTTGTGACTTAGGGCAATGTGCCATTGCCCGAAGTCGGCTTGAGAGCGCGCTACCGCGCGTTCTCGAGCACCTAACCTACCCTAACCTCCTAACCTACTTAACCAAGAACGCGCTACCGTGCGGGGAGAAAAATATCCCCATCCCTAACCATTAACCCTAAAGCCTAACCACTAACCTCCTAACCTAACTAAGAACGTGCTACCGCGCGAGGAGAAAAATATCCCCATCCCTAACCATTAACTTTAACCACTAACCACTAACCTCCTAACCTAACCAATAAAATAAGTTAAGTAATTAGTAGTAATTATTTTGTACATATAAAAAAAGTGGAGGAGCCACACTTGAACCCCAAGCCTTTGGTAACAACAGAAAGTCAGCAATGTAACCACTATACCAAACAATCTTGTATGTCTATAGTTCGTCATGTAATATATCCCCCTGCGAAGGGCCTGATTTGTAATAATTTCCCTTTATGGAAATGTGAGACGGGGGGAGAGCTGCGCCAGCTGTAGCCACCGGCATAACTCATCTTCCCTCAACCACAACTACTCTTCTGCCATCTATCATATACCATCCTTTGATCACGACATCATCACCGTAACCTCTCTCTCGTAAGTTTTTTCCCGTTTTATCCACACGCCACCAGTAATGAGAAATGAACGACTTCATCCACTCTTTGTGCCCAAACCGTCGATTTATGCCATATGACATCCAGCCTCGGCTAACCTCTGGCAAGATACCCCCAATGAGGCCTACGCACAAGCGAACCCCGTCTTGGATCACGTTCACCCAACTCAATCCCATCAGCGCCCACCTCGGTGTATGTGTCTTCTCTTTCCCCCATAGATCTGACACGATAACCACAGACACTCGTCTTCATCGGCGATATTCGAACGGGACATTGAGCCGCCTGTTATTCCCCCTCCGTCTACGCTCCCCCATCACCCGCCAAACTCCACGGAGCATCCCGCGCAAAGTCGACTGAACAATTGGAGCAGTCCGTTTCCTCCGTTCTGGACTCTGTCTCTTCCGTCCTAGCGTCCATCGACGACTCGCATGCAGAGGAGCAAGTATCTGTGGAGGCCCCTGCGTCTCGGAACAGTGGGTTCGCCAGCCAGTTGAGTTTCAGGAGCAGGAGTCCCAGTCCTCTGGGTACAAGGAACGCGACTGCTGGCGTTGTACCCGTCCATAACCTCCTTCTGAGTCCGCATGCACCACCTACCACCGTTCCCGTCGTCGTCCCGCATTAACCCACCCCTTTTCCAGCGATCAGACCTACGATCCAGATGCAGACGGATACGGTGACGGTGGGTTCGACGCCGTCCCTCGTCACGCCTACTTCGGCGTGTTTCTCAACTACGTCGTCAATTTGGTAGTTCTTCGTCTGCTACCACGACTGTGCAAGAACAACCGCTTGCGTCGTTGCCTGATCCAAACGCACCGTTCCAACATTCTCACCCTTCGTCCAATACGAATAGCCCCAATGCGGGGTTCTCACCTCTTTTGCCGTCTTCTCATCCCCCGTACCCTACGCACGCAGCCAAGAAACGACTTTCGTTCATTTCGTATTCCGATTTGCTCTCTTCCACTCCAACATCCACTCTCCCCCTTTCGTCACTCACGACCTCGGCGTCGACTTTTGAACCACCACCCCATATACCTAGTGTCAGTGGACTGGGAATCGTCTCTGGGGGCATTGGTGGGGTCTGGCGAGTGAGAGATCGAGTATAACGGGCGGGGTGACTCATTGCGTTGTTGGATAATGTTGACGGGGGGTGGGAGAACCAGGGACTTGGGATGGGGTTGGATGTTATTCTGGGGAAGGTATAGGGTAGATTGGGGTGTATGCGCGTGTGGTTTGGGGAAGAAAGCATTTGGAATGCTTCGCCCTTCTAACTCGGTATGTTGCTCTTTTCGATTTGTTATGTTTATCCTCGCTCGTCGGACTCTCCGTCTTTTTAATCCTCCCTCTGCCTACATTACACCACCAACACTGATTTCATTTTCTTATCTCTACTTGTGTGTAAATTTGTCGTCGTACTTTTTTTTTTGGTATTTAGTATGATATGGTTTGTTATGAATGTATCTGGGAGCTTCGTTCCAACTCGCCCCCCAATCTCATTCCGTAGGGATCATGTAGCTGGTCACGATAGAGACAATGGAGAATTGATAGAGCGATGCCCGAACGCCGCCCACGCGTATAAGGTCAATATCACTAAACAAAAATAAGTTTACTTGGAGGCAAAAAATATAAAATCGAGACAGACGTTCTGGTAAACAAATGCCGGTGATGATCAAATCTCAAAGGGATGGGGTGAGCTATGCGTAGAATCCAGTAAAAAATTATTGTTCCACGCACATCCCCGGAGCTTCCCGACCAAAGGCGAAATGGAGGAGATCGGTTTTCAGATGGAGTTGCAAACATCAAGTTCAAGTGGCCATGCTTGGTTGATGCTTGGTCTTCGTTTCGCTCTCCACTGAATCGCGGAACTGAAACGGTGAGCTTAAATAAAATTTTGGAATGCGCGATAATTGATTTCTAGGGGTAGTTGAAAGGAGTGAGAGGTTAGAAGGAAAGTGGGACTGTAGCGTTGAGAAAAGGATTCACCGGAGTCACGACATAGAGGACCTCTTCAGCAGCTGCGGCATGGTTCATTTTCGGTCGACTCGTGTGTATCCCGATGAACATTTGTGGATGGGAAGGGAGAAAATCTGTACCAGCAGCCTCGTTATTCGGTCTATGACACGTTTGCGGCGTCTCTCGGCCCATGAACAGGCGAAACGGAAACGGGCCTCGTCCAAGTCGTTTCGGAAGAACCGAGCCTCTACGACTGCGGCGATGAAGTGCTAGTACTCTCGCTACAAGTTGTGCACCTTTCCTTTTGAGGCGCAAAGCACGTTATGGGGGGAAGCGACTTGCAGTTGGGCGATTATTGGCAAATGCATTTCGAGATCAAAGTTCATACTTAAATAGACCGAAAGGGTGGGGGTAAAATCCACCGATTGGGCGAGGACTTGAAGGATTCTTAATTCTTGCATCACGTACAGTCGATTGGCGTGGCATCAAATACGCGAAGCGCAAGAAATGGTTACCGTGGAGATCTTCAACCAGAATTTGCGACAGTGAAAGCGTCAGAGCTTAACGATGTGGTTAGCATCCAGCATAAGTTGGAGTATTAGAGCTTAATAGAGAAACAGCCTGTCTACGCATATTTGCTCCGACTTCGCTGATGGTCCGAGCGACTGAAAATCGTGGGTTAATGTTTGCGTTTAAGTTTACCCTCAAAGCGGAATTAGGGTATTTAGAAACGACTTGCCAGCATAGGCAGTGTGTCCACGCAGAGCCTCAACGTTATTGCATGGTCTGACAACTTGAATGGTCCGAGCCGCTGTGAAACCAAGTTGAAAGTGTCAACTAGAACAACATTAGAATTCGTGTCGGTGAAGGGCGTCGGAATCCAATGAAGTTAACCTCCAGAAAAGAATTGAGGTGTTCAAACTCACAAGGGAAGGGAGTTTGACCTCGCAGACTTCCCCCGATGTCGTTAATGAAGTCGCTGAGATTCCTGATGCTCCATGGCTGTGATCGTGTTCTCACTTACCTTTCCGATCCCTTCGGCAAACGCAGGATCTGTGAGGAAGATTCAAGGAAGATTAGCCCCAGAGTCAAACAAGATTGAACTTCGTGCCCGCTCGTTGTAAAAGTGTACGTTAGGCTTGTACAGTTTCAACAGCATCTGGTTAGACGCCCTTACTTATCGGAGTACCAATTGCAACAAGCGTTGCTTCTTTCAACCCAACTCTCACCCTCGTTTCATCATCCGCAACGTCTATGACACGACAAAGGCAGAGGGCGCCCTCCTCGACCGTGCATGTCCTTGCCACTTCTCATCCAAAGATATAAAATTAACCATCATCTAGTTCACCACCGTCTTACCGCAGTGTAGTACTAGTAGATGGCTCGGAGCGCGACCCCTTGATCGCAACTTCGCATGGTATTATCATTGCTTAGCATCACGATCATCATCTCACAACCAGCCTTGAAAGATCCCGGGCGCTCAGCGGGTGGCTCCCGCCCAACCATCATTATCCTCATGATCATCGCATTGATCATTGGTGGATTCCTCGGCGGATTTATTCAATACGCCACCTCTCAAAGCATATATGATCCCACCGTACGAGACTACACCAGGCGCCAATGGGAGGCTGAACGCCAAGGATGGGAGAGGGAGCGTCAAGAGGAAGCAAAAAAGAGGCATTGCCAATGGGAAGCTGAACGCCGAGAATGGGAGAGGGAGCAAGAGGAGGCGGAAGAGAGGCGTCGCCAATGGGAGGCCGAGGAGGCGGAAGGGAGGCGTCGCCAATGGGAGGCTGAACGCCGAGGATGGGAGAGGGAGAGTCAAAGGGAGCAAGGGGAGGCGGAAGAGAGACGTCGCCAATGGGAGGCTGAACGCCGTGGATGGGAGAGGGAGCGTCAAGAGGAGGCGAAAAAGAGGCATCGCCAATGGGAGGCTGAACGCCGAGGATGGGAGAGGGAGCGTCAAGAGGAGGCGAAAGAGAGGCATCGCCAATGGGAGGCTGAACGCCGAGAATGGGAGAGGGAGCAAGAGGAGGCGGAAGAGAGACGTCGCCAATGGGAGGCTGAACGCCGAGGATGGGACAGGGAGCGTGAAGAGGAGCAAGAGGAGGCGGAAAAGAGGCGTCGCCAATTGGAGGCTGAACGCCGGGGATGGGAGAGAGAGCAAGAGG
>KN838755.1:18019-67523 GCA_000827195.1 Laccaria amethystina LaAM-08-1
TTGTTTACAAACTTGTGTATCTACTTCCGAAGTCCTTGCCAAACACGACCAAACACTCTCCTCGGAGTATTGGAGTGTCGACCATCGACACTCCAACGTTGTGAATACCTAAATCCTTGGTATATACTTATTGCCAGCCTATGAATGCCCAAAAATAGTGAAAAAGGAGGCAATCACCAAAAAGCATTAAGTGGAGGTGAATAAGTAAGAAAGGACATGACAGTACACTACCACGATTAACTGCTCTCCTGCTCCTGCTCCAAGTCCAACTCCCTAAGAGTCCTCAAACGATGATAATGCCTCGGCCCGTAACTTGAAGTTGTCCAATCCTTCCTATACCTCGCCGGACTCGCCTCATCCGTGACCGTTTCCTGCTTTATAATCCCCGTCAAATCCCAAACAAGATGCGCTACAGCCTTCTTCGCATCTTCTGCCGATTGCTTGTACACGTACTCGCATCGCGCGATGGATAAACTCCGGAGACACAACCCAAACCGCCGCCGTTCGCTCAGGCATGCAGATAGAACATCCAGGAAGCGTGAGTCGTCCAAGTCACAATGCGAGTTCACAAGTGCGCCGGAAGCAACCATGAACCCTCCAGCAGAACAATCAACGCCATGAATATAAATATCATTAAGCCTCGGGATCAAAAGACGCTGAGCGTCCCTATTCCCCATGTCACCTTCCGAATGAGCCCGTGCATTCAGCAAAAGTGCCCAAACCAAACCTGAAGGCGGGAGACCTCTGATATCCAAAACCCGAAGAGAAGGCAGGGTGCGCAGGAACTGGGACCACGACTTCTGCGTGACGATATCCAGGTTTTGGAGGGCCATCGTATGTACGTGTGTCAGCGTGAGTGCTTTCCAAATCGCACCCAACGCAGTAACCATAACGTCGTCTCCCGAAAACCCCTGCTCAGGCCCAATGGAAAGGTCAAACGCAGCATGACCGACTTCACTATCAGCTCTATAGGCCCGAAGGCGGAGAGACTGTCTGAAATCTGGGTTGATATCAGCCCCAGGCAAGAACCGCTCTGACTCTTCTCGACCCGTTATCACGAGTGTTTCGAGCCGAACGCCATCAGCTCCCGCCCATGAATGGGCTCCAATAGCCTGGCCGAGCCTCCAGATGTTGCCCTTGAGGTTTGAAAGTGTGCAGATCACACAGGAGAGGCAAACAGTGGGTGGCATCGTGATGCAGTTCAGGACGACAGAAAGGTCCGTCACGGACCCAGTGAGGGAAACTGAAACGAGATGAGGGAGTGTGACTCGCTTCTCCGTATGGGCAAAGTCATCCGATTCAACGTTGATGGGGAAAGCTCGCTCGAGGACTAAATGTTGCAGGAGGGGTATCTTCGCGAGCATGAAAAGGAAACGACGGCGAGTCGGTCGTTCACATGGAGGTAGATCATAGAGATGAAGGTGGGTGAGAAAGTTGAAACGTGGAGAGATCATGTAGAACGGCGCGCAGCGCAATTCCAGATATCGTAGGTGCTGAAGGGGCGCACCAGTTGTAGGGAACGATAAGGGTTCGTAAACTCTATGGGTATTGTCGTAATTGGGTATACGGACGTTAATAGTCAGTGATTCGAGCGCGGGATTTGGGTATGTTAATGTTGGAAGGAGACCGTGAATGTATTGGATGGGGCAAGTAAGGTTTATGTTTTGTATCCGGTGTGCGAGCTGGAGTGTCCGTTGTAGAAGCCCAGTATTATGGGGCCCAACTGTGGCTCGGATACAGAGAGGGACCGTCTTAGCCCTGGGCAGCGTAACCGCGAACCATTTGGGGTGAGAAAAATCGACATAGCGCCATAAGTCTTGGCAGTCGAGGGCTACCTGCCTCCAAGAGGAGCAAACGTAGGTCACATTGACCCAACTCCAGGCAGCATCGTCGTTTCCAAGAGTCCGCGCACAAGCTATGAAAATCTTGCGTAGGACGTCTTCAGGAAGCGAACATGAGGGATTAAGACTGTTTATATGCCTCCTATGGCTGATTTGACTCGATAAGCAGCGTTGATGAAGGAAAGACGACTGGTTGATACATAATCTTAGTGGGTTGAGTAAGAAAGTGCAACTTGACTCACTGCAGCATGTTTAAGACGGTGCATATCAAAAGAACGAATAGAGCTCGAGCTCCCCGAATCATGGCTACCATGGCTTGCCGAGGAGGGAGCAGGGGATCTTGTACGGGTCGGGAACAACGTCTGAACTGCCATCCTACACTCCAAACCATCATGATCAGCAATCAGCCTTCAATCCCTTTGCAGCGCACCTACCTAGAGGTATACGACAAGATCAGATAATTGATGCACTAAGCCAGACTAAGCCTCAGTCGAACTGAATAGAAAAAAAAGCGTCCTGGTGAGAGCTGGAGATGGTATGTGCCAGGAGGCAACAACCACCGTATTTGCCTAGAGGCTTATGAGCGCTCTGGCTGCCCGTCCGCGGAGGCAAGAAAAGGCTAGGACGTACACAACAATAAAGATGGATGGATCCATCCGTCATAATGAGCGTTATATCGGCTGGATGGTTCTTGGCGAACAATAGCCCTGGGGTTCGGCACTGCACCCAGCACTGCTAATTGTTAAGAATGGACAGATGGCTCGAGCGTTTGTAGGCCGAGATTGCCCATTCCTCAGTCAGCTGTTTCTGCTTCGGGGAGGTCGGAGAGGTGTAATGAAGCGTAAGTGGTAATTGAGTCGTTGGCAGTGGTCATTAACGTGACGGTGTGGCCCTTCTGCAGGGTACAAAAACGAGTCAGAATGTAGTTCAACGTTCAGTCCTTGACCCAAGTACTTCAATATACTTTCTCTAAACGATCCTCGGCGAAGCTTACTGCAAAAACCCCTTAGGTACTTATAGGTGTTCATTGTTGAATGGACGTAACCACCAGATGAAGATAGTAGAAACCGAATCTATATTGAATTCTACAAATCTTTCGAATGAGACGGGCAATCAAGTTGCTATTATTGTAGTAGTATGGTCTTCCCAGAAACCTAGAGAGTGAGATGAGATAAGACGTTCGACGAGCCAGTTAACCATAATGAATAGAAGGCGGGGGCAGCCTCGAGATAATGGCCTCAGATCGGTCTGGATGAGTCAGAGCTTGAACAGGGAGATCGAAGGAGAAGCCAGGGCATATCGGGCTGTCCGGGATATCAGTCGTAAGTGCGAGGGCGACACTATCTTCGTCCTCGTAATCTTCATTTCGCTGGATGGGCAACTTTGTCGGAGGGTCGATCTTGTTGCAAAGGCAAAGACTAGTCGTGAATACTGTTCCGAAGACAGATGGTCGGATAGGTGTAGGAACAAGGGCAGAAGTCTTTGAGCTTGGCGTTGAAGGAATCGAGTCACGGATACCATTGCTCTGTTGCTGAGGGGGGGAAGAGGACTTGCTGATTCGTTGCGGGAACTCGGCCATCATGCCAGAAGAGCTGGTGCAAGCCTGAAGGTTTGAGAGAGAAACTTCGCTGTGACCTTGAGACGCGTCGGAGAGCCCAGCAATTATCATAGAGGGGACATTCGTCGCAGTCCCAAAACTAGATGGTGTGGTCGTATCGAGGGCGATTGGCGCCTGATCATCCAACGAAGACCCTGCCAATGCAGGCAAGGCGTTGCTTGCTTCTTCATTGAATCGCCGAGGGTGATTAATAGACTCGTTCGCCTTGCGTGGATCTTGACTGTTGTTTGGGAAATGGCTGTCCAGTGTATCAAAGCTCATGCTTTCACAATTCGATACCCCTCTTGCGCGATTCACCAGGATACCAGTCGAGGACGCTGATGAGGAGGAGGGAGAACCGCGTGATGGCGGCGAAAGAGAACTACTTGCACCTAACGAGTATGAAGGAGATGTACTTGTACCTGGCAGCAACGAAGGTAAAACAAATTTGTCTACCTGCGTCCTAAACCTCTTAGAGTACGATTCTGTCCAATGTCAAAAGGGAACAGCAAAAAGTCTAGTGTACGCACCAAAACTTGCTCCGTTGGCCCGCGTCCGTTGTTTCCTGTTGTCATCCGAGGAGAGGAGCGGCGGCCAAACTCGGTTGGGATCGCGCCTGTCGTCGTTGACCGTTCGCATAACCTTCGCCGCGTCTCGTCTGGTATCATAATAGTTCTTTTTCGGCCGAGAGCGTTCGCTCACAGCACGTATACCATTCAAGAAAACGCCCGTTTTCCGGTCAGCATGAGCTCTAAGTGGGGCAATGACCATATGTCCACGTCGCACTCTGAAGTTGTCGTTGAAAGAACGAGTCAATGACGTGGGAGAGAGGGGAACGTACAGAGATTCGACTTGATTCTGGACCGCCTGAACCAATCGGCAAAAAATGATTTTAATGCACTCAACGGCGAATACGCGAGAACCCGCTTTGAATAGTGCGCCCAGAATAGCGAGGAATGCTAGGTCGTTGGCGAGCCCCGTTACGCCGCCATCTGGGAAGAGCATTTTCATGACTTTGATGAGGACGACTTTCGCGCCCGCTATTTGTCGGAGGACCTAATCGATGAAAGTTGCTCAACGTTAGAGGGCGGATTCGGATAGGTGCTGGTGGCTGACTGCCGGGACAGCGACGAACCGTGAGGGTATGCGATGATCTCCTGTTGGGCGGTATAGTATCCATGAACATCTTTATTAAGCTGTCTGAGAGACAGACGCTGCCAGTAGCGGCGAGAAATTCTCTTTCTTCGCAAGAGGATTTCATAACTTCCATGATGGCGAATACGGGGAAAGAGTTGATGGGTTGTAGGTTGTCGAGCGATTCGATTGCTGCGTTGTGAAGTTCTCGGTAAATGTGATTATCGGAAAACATGCTGAGGGCTGAGGAAAGGCGGGGTGGAAGTTGTGGGAGGAAGCTCCGAAGCTACTGAGCGCCAAGTCCTATGTAGAACCGCAACTACTTAGCCTGATCAAACTGTCAGCCACTGTCAACGTTGCAACGTTCAACGTCCACGCGACCTGCAGTAGAATAAAATGGGTTATATTTATGTCTTCTGCAGGGTAATGCAATGGTAATGTATAAATTACAGATGCTCTAACAAGTCAAAAACCCCGAATGGCCACCAGTATGAAAAAGGGATGCACAATTTCATAACAGATGGGCATAAATGGACGTGAAATATGACGGAATGGGTGCGATGATATGCGATACAGGGAATGATGGTAGAGCTGGATAATGAATATAATGAAAAGGGAAAAAGGGGATGAGGAGTCCAATCCGATCCGATAAGTAGATAGCTACTGCAACGGTCAACCTTGCAGTGACATGCAGGCAGGGTCGGTCGATAAATGAATGGCGCGACGGCCCGACACTAAAGATACCTGGAGATAAATGAAATAACTTAACGAACGAACAAAAGAGGGTAAGGGCAAAAGATGCGATGCGAGTAGAAGGGGCTAAGATACGTCAGAATGGAAGGTGGAGAGGGAAACGGAACGAATGAATGAATGTCGGGATTTGTTGTGAAAGGGTGCAGATGGCTTCGGCCGATGAATGTAGCAAGCGAGGCACGACAGCGTTTCCAGGACGTTTGGATGCTTCGATTGACTTGACGTGATTCATGCAGCGAAGGGTCGCAGCTTTTCGAGGACGTCCTCCATATTGGGTGTCTTTTCCAGCACCTGGGCAATAGAGGGGGGTCGACTTCGTTTTAGGTTGGTACCGTAGGCGCTGCTAGCTGCTGTGCTCGATGAGGCCATGGAAGACGTGGAAATGCGGTTGGACGCACGAGAGGCGAGTCGTTCCTCTTGTTGGTCAGACAATTCAGTCTTCCCTGAAATGGGGGCTTCAGGAATCGCGGAGAGCGATGATACTGTTACACTTGGGCTTGGTGGTAATAGTGAGGAGGTGGATGATGAGGGTGAGATGGAGAGAGAGCTCATAGAGGACCTATTGGTTGCGCTTGGGCGGTAGGGTACGTCTGGAAGAGCGGCGTCTGGAGCGAGACTCTTAGAAGCGCGTTTTCCAGCCGTCGCTGATCGATAGAGGCTGTAACTACTCTCGCCGAGAGTGAATGGTCGTCGCAACTTCTTATCCCGAATTGAAGAAACAGACTCTGTCCCCGAAGTTCCTGAACCGCGTAGCGACTCTGCTCCAGATGTAGGATGAGATTCTGCCCCAGAATCATCTGCGTAAGAGAATTTCCGGACAGAAACGCGTGCTTGGCTCCGTGCTTGGTCGATCTCCAGCAAGCTAGGTGGACGAGGGGCACCATTAATAGGAAGAACGCCGCCAGGGGGCCCTTTGTTGTTTACCACTAACCAAGTCAAACCTTTGATCTCCTTGTCCCGTCGCCCTGCCTCCCGTTCCATGGAGGAAATTTTCTTCTCAAGAGTTGTCACTTCCGCAACATGAGTTTCTGTAATCTTCAGCAAGTAACTAGCGAGCTCGTCGTACTGTTGGTTACGAGCAATCAGCGCCTGACGGAGTTCTTCACGGGAAGCTAAATGTATATCAAAAGTTGAATCCGTAGGCTTGGGCTGTGTGGCAGACACGCTGTCACCAGTCTCTGTTGGTGATAATTGGCTCGTTGGCGGAGATGTGAGAGGGCTCGAAGTTATAGGAGAAGAGCCAATTGTGTGGGCTCTGGGCCGAACGAGCGTCTTGGGGGCGGTAATTGTTTGCGTACTCGAGCTGGTGGCGATGGGAGGAGGCGGGGGAGGAGTACTGGGTGGCGGAGGAGTAAGGGGAAGGGGCATCGTGGGCGGCCGGCTACGATCAGACGGACTGGTTGGAGGTCTCATTCGCAACTTCGATTGAGGTAAACTATCGAAGGCTTGGCTGCTTCCTGCCACAAATGACCGGCCATGCAGATGCAGCCCATCAGGTGCATGCATGGTCGAAGCCGTGGATGGCCGCCTCGATAGGGTAGAAGGCTTCTCGGGAGGTACTAACCGTGGGGACTCTCGTGAATCAGAGCTTCTGGGAGTCGGATTGCTATCTTGTCTCCGATGGCCCCTCTCGCTATCTGAGTATTTCCGCGGGATTTTGGGCCTGCTTGTTGGGAGGTCACCCCCTGGGTTCCTCGACGACTGGTGGCGCGAAGATGTAGAATCGACGATTACGGAAGGGGCTGAACCACGACGCGGGATGGAGGTCTGGATGGGTGATTTCATGCGTGTGGCGGATGTCGGGCTGGAACCGGGCGGTGTGGTGTCTGAGTCGGAAGATTTCTGCGCCGTTTGGGCTGGCTGGTTTCGCGGCAACGTAAACAGGTTCTTGTACTCTTCGACATTGTCGGGAGATAAGGACACCATAATTTTCGGACCTGGCTGAGGTGTAGGAGAGCGATTACCAGAAGATCCAGAATCGAATGATGCCGCCCGAGGACTTGACGGTGGAGGTGAGAGGCTGGTGGCGGCAAGTTGAGAAGGACCTGAAGTAGGCGTCATATCATGCCTCAGGGTGCTGAGTTTACGTGTTCTGGAAGGATTGAAATGGGCAGCCAACTTAGATCCAAGAGTGGGTGCTTTGACAGGCACGGCAACCTCGGACACCGTTATTTGAGATGCGCTAGAGGCTAAAGGGGGCAAAGCCTTGGAACGTCTAAAGAAAAGTAGTCAGTACGTCAATTTCAACAATATGGGATCAAAGGGGGATTCATTTTTTCTCAATAGCGATTGTGCGTACGGTGACCACAGACTTTTCCCAGGCCAAAACATATGATGAACCGAAATGGAAATTGCGCTCACCGATCGATACTTGGCTCTCTACTACTTGGCAGTTCACCAATGTCCGTAGAATCGCGCGCGCCCGTTGAGGCGTAAGGGCTTGAAGCACTAGACTGGTTTGATTTCTTCCTGGTGCGTCCAAGAAACGGAATTCTTGTTGTTCTCTTCTTCATCAGCCCAGTACTTTCGTCTGCGGATGGAACCTCCAACGTCATGCTGCTTGCCGTCGACAAGTCATTTTGCACAGGCCGAGGCTGGGTTGAGCTGTGGTTTCCCACCCGAAAAAAGTCGGTGATATCAGATGTTTTCGTGCGAAGTCGGCGGGTGGGGGAAAGACCAGCCATGGGGGGCGTTTAAAGAACTAAGGGAAAGAAGGAAAGACGCGTCTGTCAATGAAGACGACGAGGAATAATAGACTCGGGACGGTGATTTATAAACGTCCGGTCAGGATTTCCAGGGAGCCCTTCGTTGCCGTGCAAGTTCCGACGGGGGGAGAGGCAGCGAGTGGAAGTGGAGCAGGAAGATGAGTACTTTCAACTGGTTGCAACTAAGAGTTGCTTTCGTTCCTCGTGAGACCTCTACAAGTACACGAAACGTGTTGTAGCCATACCGTAATTTTTTACAGATCTCTCCGTCATCTTTCCAGATAAGCGATGAGCCCGACCCTGAAAGCTTCTGTCCCGGATTTGGAAGATTCAATTATTGTAGGAAAATATCCTTTCAGACATATTACGCCAACAGCGCTGCCCGAAGTCCTCCGATTCAAGCGCAACCCAGTCGTGATTGTATTGCGCCAATACTTATGAGGATCTTTGGATATGGCAAGGTTCCTACTCCGCAGGCACCGCAACAATCACACAGAAGCTTGCAAGGAATCACAACAGTAGTCCTACTGCTGTACTGTTCGTTAACTAGATGCCCTGCTGGAGCGTACCGGTGGAGCACATGCCCCAAGAAGGCGCTTCAAAGCTTTGCTTTTTCGATCTAGCATACGGCGACACGGATGTGAAAAATTCCACGTCATTTTGAATTCATGCGCCGAACGCAACAAGACCCTTCATGGGCTCGAGGAACTGGCCGTAATGAAATCATAAACTCCCAAGCCTCACTGGCAGCAGGATCCCAAGGACGACCGCGGCTACTCGTGCAGCTTTCAAGTATACCTTTCATCCCTCCAGCCAGCTCATCTGTTCTGAACCTTCGACCTTCGTTGTTATGTAGTATGTTCTATCCGCTACACGTGCTTTTAAGTTTCCAAATTTCTAGTTCAGGGTGCGGGGTGGATACCAGCGGCGATTCATGCCGATGCCGTTATTGTTTTTTTATGGGCACGCGTCAGCGCCCGTCCAACTTTTGTACCACCTTGTCCGTTGGCGCCATTTCACTCTTTTGTTGCTTCCAACTCGTGACTATTATCATTGAACTTTATTTTTCAGATTTGGAAGAGAAGAGCTCCTAGCACTTTTCTGTCCTCTCACATGTGTGTTTAGCGAAAAACAAGTCACCAGCCGGTAACACAAGGTTCAAGGTTGGGTCGTCCGTTTTGCAGGGTTTTACTAGGGATGAAAGGTCTGATCAGAAAAACGTCCAGATCCTAGATCTGGTTGCCGTTTACCCTTCGGTGTGTTATCCAAATCCGGCGCAGCGATCTTCATATTCCCACAATCACAATAATTCTGAAATTCTGATAACTGGTGAATATGTCAGGAACCCACTGGTCCCCCACAACTTTTCAAAAGTTGGCGTCACCCTCATTCGTTCCGACGGGTGCACTTATAGGAATTTTTACCTCGGTTTTTGCCTTTTCAAGTTTCTTCTGGACCCGCCCAAGAGACAACTCACGAAAAAGGTGGAACGCTGGGCCACCTTTTTGTTCCTTTAATCGTCGGTTCGAATAAACGTCTTGCAAAATTTACCTACTTACAGGTCCATGACGAGGGCACCATCATGTCATTCGCCCGGACTCCCCTCTACCGAATAATCAAAGTCACTCAGCACTGCCTCCATGCCGCAATTAGGCGCTCTTTCAAGGTAAGCTTCAAGCTTGATGAGCCTGCCACCTTTCAACAAGGATTTTCTGACATGATACATAGGCGGACGATCGCGAAGAAATGGCGTTTATATGCGCGCAGCGCGTTGATGACCTGGTTTTGTGGACTTGGCCCTATACACGCCGCCCATTGATATAAATGTGGCTTCTTATATTGCCTCGAACTGGACTAGGCTTGCCTCAGACTGGTATATTCTACTTTCAGAGAGAGCTCTCAACGACCAAGTAAGGAGAAGGTCCGAAGCTCGGTCATCGACATCTGCTGTGAATTTGTTTCTCCTTTGAGGTTACCAAGTTTTAGTAAAGGCTCTTCGGGTGACACGGCCGTAGAGGATTGAAAACAACAAATAGTCGACGGCATCGCATGCCGTTTGGCTGAGGAATGCAGGCTTCACATGGTAAAGGGCCTTCAAGCCTGCAGGTCCTATCGTTTCTCCCTTTTCATTTGATCTCTGGGGATCGCCGTAGCGTGAACAGTTGCAAGTCGAGCGAGTAGAAGAAGGTCATAACGGTGCATTGTCTGCCACAAGGCCAAATATATGATCGATGTCTACGAATCTCGCGTATGTGGGTGGGTGGCTGGAAATTTCGTATGCCTTCTATATGAAGTTCTAGAAGTCGTCTAGTAGTAGAAATAATATTTTAGACTTGCCTTGCTTTTCATTGACCCGCAATCGACACTGTTTTGGTGCTTCTTCTACAAATCGGGGTGCCTTGCGATCAAACACCAGGCTACGAAGACGAATTTGGGAGGTGCTCATACGTTGGTTGAGACTCTGTTGAGTAAGCAACCCCTGAAGTGTCTACGTCAAACGGTGGGTTGTGGGTTAATTTAATCGGATTTACTGAAGAGGAGCTCCGAGTATTGACAAGGCTAGCACTGCTGTACGTTTACTCAAATAAAAGAAATGGGTTCCTAATGCCATTTTCGGAGGACTTCCGATACATCTTGACCTAAAAAAATGGCCACAGCAAGGAATACCCTATGAGTATTTGCTGCCTCCTTTCCTCTCCTTTCTTATCTGCAAGACCTCTTACGTTCTGTCCCTCGACCAAAAGTAGCGAGCCTCTCGCCTTGTTTTTATCAGGCCCGAGGCGCTGTCAGTAATGTTACCCTCGAGCACGTCGTTGACATCTTACGAAACCGCCACGATTGGCACAATTACCGTATCTCTTCTAGTTCCTCGAAGTCAACGTCTCACTAAACAGAATTCGATGGTTAATCGTTCTTGGCAGGTCCACGTAGAATGACGATGTCGACGTGTGGCAGGTGCGGTGAAGAGGCGGGCGTCAGAAGTCATGATTGAGGCACATGAAAGCTGTCATGCTGGATTCACAAAAGAAAGTCAAAAAGAGGACAAACCTCGGATTTGGATTTCGCGGTCAGCGAAGATCCGATCCTAAATATATGCCAGGCCAGGTTCAGACTGGTTCTTCTAGCGTCTCCGCTCTCGCCCCGCTCGCTGATCATGATCATGAAAAAAATAATCGGAAAGCACCGTGCCGCGGTTTGGCTGAACCAATATCCTGTCCTTGTCTTTGGTATGAGATTAATAGCCCTAGGGTTGTGGTTCTTTTTTTCCTTTTCTCTTTCTGTTTTTTTTTGTGAAACCTTCGCGACGACCATTGTGAGGTTCTGGGCCCCGCGTCGGCCCGCTGAGTAAAACAAATCTCGCGCCAGGCTTCTCTGAAAAAAATCATTTTACCCTTAAGTTAAAAAGGATTTATTGAGGAATTCATCGGCGGAGCAATTGACTGGACATTCGTGAATGGTGTATGGAGCCGCAGATAAAATTCCAGGCCTACTAAATAACTTGATGTCTAAAAATCGGATGGAGGGAACTGGAAGTTAAATCCGTCAGGCTTCCCTAAAATAAATCGTTATACCTTGGAGGTTAGAATAAATTTATCGAGGTTGTCAAGCAGCCGAGCAGTCGAATTCATGCTTTTGGCCTTTCCTAATGTGCAACAGATAAAGTCCCAGACCTGATAAGTTGATGCCCAGAAATAAGATGGAGGGGTTGTGGAAGTCAAATCCGTAGGTATTACGAAAACCATAGATGGCCTGGGTCCCCGATTCCTGAATGGGCTTGGAGTAGGGAGGCCTCTAGAGGATAATATATATCGGAAGTGTGCATGCGCGCTCGGCTGCTCCGAGGTCAGTGTAGGCGACATTCCTTCCATCTTTGATGTGCCAGAACTTCACCAACTGCCCCACCTGAACACCCCGTTCGCCACAGCGATTCAAAACCCAACCTTGAATACGGAATTATTGCCCTGCCAGCTTACTCTGTGGGTATGGTGCAAACCTCGAGGCTGGTAAAGGCCCCCCGAAAGCTCAGGCCATTTCTCGTCCAAAAATGGTGGATTTGAAGGCCCAAAAATTAAATGATCTTTGAAGTAGACACAGACCTACACGAACCCAGTCCTCCTGCAGGATCGCAGAGTTGATCCAAATTGGTCATTGACAGATTTCGCGACAATATCACAGCGCCCATCGACCTTTAGAAACCGTTATCTGACTGCTGGAATGGTAGAAAAGTCGTGCCTTGGGCCGCCTTTGTCCACAAATAGTGGAATTGAGGACACAACTGGGTAGCATTTTTTTTTTGAAATACCATTCATGTCACTGAATGTGAGGATCTCTTTACCAGCGATGAAGAGAAGAGGTGGATTTTATTGGCAAGATGGCTTTCTTTTTCTGGGCCTATCTTTCGCATCGTCCATTGCACACTTCTGTTTTGGGTAGATCACGTGCAGATCCTCGGATTTGAGGTCCATTTTGCGGACAAGAAATGACATGAGCTGCTGGTAGATCAAGAATCTGGTTTGATTTATATGATCAAACAAGATGCGGCAATGCACACAAACCGCCAGGGTCATCGAGGGATAGCGACATCAATGCATCAAGCTTCAAGTCGCGGTGGGCCGCCGTGGGCGAGATCTACAAGTAATTTTTGCTCATTAGTGACAGTGTTGACTACGGTTTAGTCAATCTTATCTGGCTTTGGGTATTTTTCCAGTCATTCTCCGGCTCGCCTGCGCTGTTGAACTCTTCAAGACGGAATGTTTTTTTATGTGATGCCTGACTGACGAGACACGGCAGCCCATACGTCGCATAGGAGCGGGGTATATAGCAAGATCGTGTTTGACGACAGAGCAAGGAAGAAGATCCTCGTGTAAGCACTTTTGATTTTTTGTTTCATTATGTTTGTTTGCAATCTGTTCGAGGAAAGATCAGTGGTCCACATCGTTCAAACGTTCAAGACGCTGTCTAAGTAGTTAAGTGAGAAAACCCTAGCTGGCATTTGAATTTTTTAGTCAAGTGATTGGACAAAACGGTTGGGCGTAACTTGAAGTCCATAGTTGCAAGAGCAAACAGGATTCCCACGAGCATATGCATACCCTAAAATAGATTCGGAAACGCGACTGGTCTACTAGGGGCTCCCATCATCCATCCTGAAACGACACAGCTCTAGTTTGGTCCTCCAGCACTCAAAAATAATGCAAGAGTCAAAACTTAGAAACTCCCTCGAAAGCAAGGCTGTAAACAATCCTGTGTATTCGAAGTGAGTTATGAGTCGTTCCCCTTGTCAAGTTGTCAAAGTATCTGATTCTGATCCAGGCATAGTCCCAACTTGCTACCATCAGCAGAAATGATCATATGGATCATATCACCTGTAGCTCTTGATGCAGTTATGGACACTTGGAGGTCTCAATAATATTCGATTTTCAATATTCCGGCTCTTTAGGAGGAATCGTTTGAAAAATGGGCCGCTCAGGTCCGTGATACCCATGCCCATGCGGCGCTGCACATTTTTGCTGAACCGCGCTGACCTAGCTGTAGATAGGCGCCAGAACCAGGGCAAACCGGTGCACTAGGTGGTTTAGCTTTTGTGATAGATCGCACACATCAACAAACACATTGAATGATGAGGAGTTTGTAACAAACCATTGTTGCCGTGTATGCGGAAACTTGACCTCGAGTGAGCTTTACATTGGTAAGTCCTTCATTTCTCAGCTCACAATTATCCAGCGTTCATGCTCAAATAGCTTGCCTTGTTCTCAAGGTACCACTTTTCACCTTTCACCTTTTCACCATCTTCCCATGTCGGCGCTTTCATCCTTCATATCGACTTACAAACCTGGGCGGAAGACAAACCTCAAGGCAGCTCTACGATCACCATTTGCCAAGCGACGTTATGAGCCCACATCCTCTGCACCCCATCCTTTCGCTGCTCCAGATGTTATTGATATCAATCACGACGCTCCCTCTGTACGACGGACGTCCTCATTAGACTTTTGTGATCCAGGTATCCCTTCACCAGATGCTGAGGGACGGGTAGTTTATGGCAGGAACGACACGTTTCCACCTGTGAAACTCGAGCTCGACTTGAGCCCCGAACCACTGGGCGATTGGTTTTCGGCATTTCCTCAGACTCCAGAAGCGAGCGCCAGCGGTCTTCAGAGGAATGGCGAAAGCTCATACGCTGGGAGAACGCAGACTACGGAAAATGGGAAGCTAAAGGATGTGATTGGGGAAGAAGACGAAGATGAAGAGGGGATAGAGCTGGCGAGTTCATCAGAGGACGTAATTGCAAACCTTGAGGCTATGGACGTAAGGACATGTTCTTTTGATAAAATCTCACACTCATGTCTTCTTGAAGGCCTCAAGTTTTGGAAAACTCAGCAGATGGGAGGTGTGTAGAATGATAAATCAAGGTGGCCTGTCGCTGACGACATTGAACAGGAAACACAAACAATATCACCGTCCAAGAGGTCACCCCCTACCCCACTCAAAATACCCACCCCCGCAGCTTCGCAAGTTGCAAATCCCCATGTTTTGCGTTCAAACGACACCCACTTTCAAGGCCATTCAAGGCCTCTGTCAGAATTGTCTTCTCCGACTTCGTCTGCTATATCAGGGACCACTTTAGCGCGTCAGTTAATGGGAAATGGATATGTCCTTTCCAGTGATAACCGATCTTCACGGTACCGCAGTGGGTTTACTGGCCTCACACGATCCGATTCTGCGACTCTCCCTAAGGGGGAACATGCCTTCTTGAGGGACGACTCTTTTTCGCTGGGCCCGGATGCCCCCCCAATTCCTGAAAACGCGGAGTCCTATTATGTACCTCCTAAAACACCACGCCCCTCGGAGTCGAGTAGTCAGAGACGAAAATTATATTTGAAGAGGCGCTCAAGCACAGGAAGCCTCTACTCGAGGACGACTCAACCTGATTATGATGCATTACCGGCCTCTCCTCCTATCCCCCGCTCCAACAGTGTCGTTGTGAGTCCGGGGTTGGAGATGGAACTTGGGCTTATATACGACAGGTCGCCTATTCCTGAGTCACCTTTGCTTCTTCCGGCAGACGAAGGAGAACCTCAGCACGATCAGACTAAGTCGAACGGTCATCCTGTTAAAGTTGAAGAGCCGCAAGTTATCCGACCGGATTCAACCATCATGTCTCCAGGGGATCACTACCTTGCACCACCGCCTCTCTCTCCAGAAGGGGGACCACCGTCATCCAAGCACCTTGAAGATGTGTTGGACTACTATTCTTTACCAGAAAGCAATGAAGAAGCCCGCGGTTTCAAGCCCGTATTCACGCCAATTACAGAGGAATCTCTCTCCCAACTGTCGCCTCCCCTTCCCTACCGAAATGATAGACGTGATTCGCAGAGGGGTCCACCACCTGTCGGCGCTCGTAGTCCATTGAACTTTCGTCGTAAGTCAAGCATTCCTCTGTCGAGTATCAGGAAACTGATTGTTTTTTAGCTCGAGGTCTTCCTCGAAGGCCATCTGATCCGTGGCCGACCTTCAGGAGTTCATCCCTTGGGACTGTCGGTGAGAGGCCACACTCGATTCAGGTAGGCTGTTTACCATCATGAAAATTGAAAGATGGAGTCTCAACTGAGATGAATTTTAGATGCCTTCGTCTGGGCCTTTTGTGAGCGACTCCCATGTCACCCACAACTCCCAAAACAACGCATCCTCTTCATCTTCTATCATATCCGATTTCCGAGCACCTTTCGCACCTTTCGCACCTCTGGCACCCCTCTCACCCCTTGTACCACCACCATCGAGCAAGATATTCAATCGTCAACGGTCTGATAGCGCTCCAGGTCCTCTTAGCGTGGCAAGGGATCTAAATCCTTACAAGATTGCTGTTGCCCTAAGACCTGACAGTCCTGATACGGCTCCTATCACTGAGGAATATGTTAATGTCCCACAGACATTTCCAGTGACTCCAGACGGGTTTACACCTCTCTGGTCACCTCTTGCATCAGATGCTTATCACGCTCCAAGCAATACTCACGAGTTGGAGTATACCCCCGCTCTGATCGGCAGTACGCCACAATCAGCCTTCATTCCTGGGCGATCCAATGCCGTCCCTAACCTCGCGCAGCAAATCATACTGACGCGTGCAGGAAGTAATGCAAGGCATTCCAGACAAGCCAGCTTGAGTCGCAGCGGCTCCGAGCCGCATGCAAGACCTTCCTCTCCACAATCCCTCGTTGACGAACCCCCTCCAAAGAACGAGCTCGCCTCACGGAATGGAAGTGTTGACAGACTTGCTGCGCCAAAGCGCTCCCTTCCTCCGTCCCCAAATCTCCCAACACTTACTCCAGGGACTGGGAGTTCTGTATCTCTCACGCCATCAGCTTCTGAAAATCATGTTAGCAGATCACCCAGCTACACCTCGGCTGCTTCGCATTCGCAATCACAAATTAACTATTCAAATAGCGCTTCTAGCTTGCAAGATGACGCGTCATCTAAATCACGAAAGAGATCTTTGCCCGTGATCCCTCCATCCCCACAACACGCTCCCCCTGTGCCCGAAGAAAATATCTTGGAAGAGGGCGTTGCCAGCACTTCTCGAGCCAGAGTGCCACCCGCTTTACGTCTCGATTCGCAACGCACCCCTTCACGATCAGAGCTCGCAGAGGTTCTCAGCGACCTCGAAGACGGATCACCTGAACCTTTAGTAACAAATTTTATTGCACCGCCAACACCCCTTCAATATCCAGCCAGAAACCCGGTCGGACGAGGCGAGGTCCCTTCGATAGGAGCACCGCCGCCCTATTATAGCGTGTATGATCATCGCTCACAAGATCCAGCACCGAATTCTGGCAATTCGGGAGGTGGACGAAAAGACCTCCCCTTTGGAAGTCAGTTTCCCTCCCTTGGAGCATCACACAATTCTTGGGCATCGATTAACAGCAGTGATGCGCTCCATCTTGCACGAGAATCGTCGACTAGCAGTCGGAGAACGAGGACAAGGCCACCACTGCCAGCTGGACCTCGTAGACCAAGCCAGTCGTCCGGGTTTTCTCCATTCGCAATGACATTTGCAGGCAACAGAGATCGTTCGGGTTCGGTAACGTCGATTGGGAGCAATAGTGTGTTTTCTGGAGGAGGAAGACGACCTCAGCCGACCCAACGACCTGTAGCACCGGTCTTTTCTCCCAAATTTCAAACTCCCCCACCTAAATATCGAGGTCTTACGATGGAACATGCAAAGTGGACATTCACGTCTGAAGAACTTCAAACTATTGTTTCCAAAGCTATCAAACAATCTGCAGAAGCTTCATCTATTCGGCTTCTGCGTACGGAAACCCTGGACAATGAGATACCAAAGGAGATGCGTCGTTTGGAGATTCACAAAACCGAAGTCAAAAACCAGTACAAGATCTTGACAAGGCGACGTGCTTCGTTGCTGGAAACTCTTACGGCGTACCTTAGTGGAAAAGCCCAGGATGATACCAACTTTGCACTTGGTGTCGTCGAGGAAGTGAAAGACCTTGACGCAACGCTTGATAAGCTTACAGAGGAGCTCCACGCAACTGACCAACAGATGGCCCAGCTGGACTCGTTGTGTCAGGTTCACTCCTCCAGCGCCTTGTCGATGGCTTTGCGGAAGCTCAACTCCAGCTTCTTGAAGCAAGTTGCTGAGAGCCAGGTTCTTCAGTCCAAGGTAGAAGCCCTTACAGCGGAGAGAGACGAGGCATGGAAACAGGCCGAAGCTGTTGCCAACGACTTTGACCACCTCAACGACCAGCCCATTTCTCCGTCCTCAAAACGGTCCAGCAGGGTGTCCGCCGTGAGAAAGTCGAGCATCCGAGCATCCAAAGCTGGTCTCCGCTCTTCAAGCCAACGGCTAAGCCAGCGTTCGTCGGTTGGTAGCGTTGGTTGGTTGAGTTCAGCACCTTCGACTTCGCGGAGTACTATGTATCGACAAAGCATACCACCTGTACCTCCTATACCCCACCGTCGGCCTTCTGGGATTTTGACTGATATACCGCTAAGGAGCCCCATGGTAAGTACCCACTCCTTTCCTTTTAACGACTACCGTGGCTCAACCCGATGTGTAGTCATTGTCAGCAGACGGCATTACGCCCGACACAGGTACTCGGGCACTGGTTCAAGCCCAGGATGATCTCTACAACATGCTCGGCATCACATTTACAGAACGCGAGTTTCGTAGATCTCGATCCGCTACTGATCTACTGGGTGATTATGAAATTGCCGCTTCAGCTCGTCCTCATTCCCCTCGAAGTCGACCACCTGGGTCTGCTGGCCGGCGTTCTTCTTTCCCCGGAGAGTCAGCTTTGGCAGAAGCGCACAACACACTGAATGTTGATGTGGGTTTTTTTTCACTCGACCCCTTTGAAAACATCCTGCTGACCTTTCTTCTCAGCAGAACGCTATGCTAGCCACGTTTGAGTTACTATCAGGACCATCATTATGAAGGATAACCATCGTTTCGTAGATATCTGCTAACTTATCTGTTTATTATTTACTTCATTGCTATCACTAAGAGCTGTTAACGGACTGGCCATAAAATGAGTACACCCATAAGTTATAACGATAAATTCATACAGCCACAGCAGGGTAAAGAACAACATTTGATAGCTAGCAGTAAGTAATGAATCAGTTGAGGAAAATAAAATAAAAATCATTAAATCATCTAATGCCGAACCCGTTTTCTCCGGACCTGTATCTCCGGAGTACCTTCCTCTTCCGAGGGTTCATCATCACCAGTAGTGACGCCGTTGGGTTCTTCCTCGTCGTCCGTTCTTGGACGCTTCCTGGAGCTTTTGGGTGTAGGTGTCACAGCAGCCGGAACAGGGATATCATTATCTTCGATATCTGAAGCAGCTGTGGGCGACCTAGATCTCACTGGTGTTTTTTGAGTAGTTGACGAAGGGGGTTTCTGAGGGGACTGTGATTTTCGTTTGTTGATGGGCCTAGGTTTTGGTTTTGGTTTTGGAGTGACTGGCTCAGGCTCAGGTTCGTCATTATCAGCATCACGATCCGGTGATGGATCGGGGTTGGCTCGTGTTGGTCTTCGAGACTTAGGACGGGGAGGTGGCACTTCGTCAGCGTGTTCGCCTTCACTTCCTTCTTCATCGCTTGTGATGGCAGCGGCGCTTTTCACACCTTTGCCTGTCTTTTTGGATTTTGAGCCTGGTGTTGAATGAGAGAGAAGCTATGAGCATGAGAAATACAAGTGATGGAAAGAAGGACAGACGTTTTTCTTTAGACATTATCGCTGACAAACGTTTCTCATAGGCACGTTGAGGTTCCCAAGCTTTGGAGGTGGGTGAGACCTCCACCTTTGCCTGAGCCAGTATCTGGTCCATGTGCGCTTTACTAAGTTAAACCAATCAGTCTACGTTTGCACCAAAATTCAAAAAAGAAAACCGACATTTTAAGAGCATCTTGACTTTGAATAATGGAGAACAAAGGCACCATGACTTTGAAAAACATGACAGCTGTCTTGAGCCCCTTCTTATTCTTGTTATTCTCAGAAGCAGCTAACTTTTTTCCGATCCAGTTAAGCAACTGTGTATGAATCTGGACGATATATTGGCTGTCTAGGCGTCGGATGATCGACAGCTGGCTCCCACGAATTGCAAAAGAGCTGGAAAGAAGCTTGGCCAAGGGTAGGGCGTTGGATTCGTCGTGTACCACGCCGTCCAGCACGAGGGTGTACGCCTGAAAATGTACGTTGTTAATAAGGATTCAAACAGTGCTGAATGGCTTGACGGACCTCTTGTAATGCCTGGGAAACGACGGTGATAACAATCTCCGCGTTATCTTTCATCATCCCTTCTTCTCTGAGAATCTCGACGATGACTTTAGAACACGTATCGAACGCCAATCCCAGGCGACCATAATGAGCCAGAAGGATCGCCCCATGCTGGACGTTGACTGCACCAGCTCGAATTGCTCTCAAGAACGTCGACATGACGTCGATGAAGAGGTATTCTTGTTCGAGTAACGCCTGGAATCCTTTGTTCTCTGGATATAGAAACCATCAGCTTTAGTATGTACGATGAGAATTCGACTAACCTTCCGTTCGCTGTTTCTTAACCTTCTTAACCTTCTTCTCCTTCTCCTTGTTCCCTACTTTCTCTCCTTTCCCTCCTTCCTCGTCACTACTCCCCGCAGATCCGTCATCCCCACTCTCCCCCCCATCGTCCTCCTGTCCCTCCAAAAACTCTGCGTATCGTTCAATCTCAGCTTGAACATACCCAGCACACCTGTACTGGATCTCATCATCCAATGAAAGGGCCACAGAGGCAAGAGGTAAAGGCGAGCCGTCCGCAGCGAGGGATTGGGCATCGGAGAAAAGGACGTGTAGGTCCAGGAGGTGTTTGAAGGCCTGTCATCGCAGCAATATCATTGGGATTAGGAAGGGGAGAAAGAGAAGGAAAGAGGGCAAACGTACCGCTCGCTTGACACCTTCAACGGTGTTGGACTGCGTCCCCACAGCGTACTCGACAAGCTTTTCGAGTAGAGTGTCTCGTTCGTCCACAAGAGTCTCTTTATACCGGACTTCTTCTGGGGTAGGGTCGTTATCCACCATAAGTCCCTTGCTCTTCCAAATAATATGGAGCGTCAACACATGAAGAGCTTGCTCGATCATCTAACAAAAAAAAATTCAAGAGTCAAAACCAACATTGTCAATTGAAAAAAAAAAATTGAAATTCACCGTTTCCTCTTCCTTATACCCCAACCGCCCCCTCTCTACAAGCGCACTCAAAATATCCCACGCACTACTCTGCTTCCCACCCTCGTCTTCCTCAATCCACGCCGTCATATTCCTCGTCCCAGCCAAAACCGTCAGCCGTGTACAAAACGCAGTCAAAGCCAACACCTCGTCCTCAGTGAACGTTGCCACTTCGATCTCTTCCCTCCCCGCCACAGTATCTCGTAGTGAAGAAGATAATTCGTCTTCTAATTCGAGGATCTTGGTGCTGTTGGTGTTGGAGAGGCTGGTTGCGTCCATGAAGTGCTGGATGGAGGCCATGGCGTGCGAGAGGACGATTACGGAGGAGTGGGATGTGAATTGCTTGATGACGTCGTCCCATAGGCTGCTGTATGCCTGTGATAGAAAAAAAAAAGTGTCAGAGTGTATATAGGAGGGAAGAAGGAAAGAGACAAACAGCTATCATTCTCATCTCGAGATAGAGGTCAAGGTTTATTAGTGTTGGCATTAGTAGAACCTCTGCAATCCTATTTCGGTCGGTTTGGTGCTTGATGAAGAGGCGGGGAAGGCCTTTTATCAAGGCACGAGTTATATCATTTGTTACATTATCTTCTTCTCCCTGTAAAGTAAACCGCACATATCAGTATAAATCAGTATTGCAGAAACACCACCACTAACCTTCTTGGCACCCGAAAACTCAGCCTTGGCACGCCGCAAAGCAGCAACCAACACCTGAAGCAAAACAGTCTCCTCAATCTCCTCCAACCTCCAAATATTATCCACCACCACCTCATCACCGCTCTTCTTCCCATTCGCTCGTGCTCTAGGCGTAGGCCTTCCATCGTTCCCTTCCCCTGCAGCAGAGTGATCCAAAAGAAGCAAATCCAAAAGTCCCTCCCAATCACTTATTGGCTCAACCTCATCCCACAATGCCTCAACGGCCAACGCGATCCTACCCTGCTGTTCCACGCCAACGAGCGCAACGACCTCTTTCCTCCTATTATTACGACGTGAAGTGCCGTTAACGCCTTCCCCTCCTTCCGGATCACCACCGTCCGACCCTTCCTCTTCATCATCCACAAGTTTATCAAGGACTTTGCCCCACTTTACGAGGAGCGAAGCAAGAGCCTTGACGCCTGCACGCGTCGTATCCTCCGCACTGGGCTTACCCCGTCCAACCAACCGTTCCTCCGTTGCCTCCTCCCAAACCGCTCTGACGAACTGGCTCACCGCCCTCCGGACTTTCGGCTCCTCATCAAACACCAACAAACACAATTTCTCGCGCTCTTCTTCCTCAAGGAGTGAATGACTATCAAGGGATCCAAGAACCTGAATAACAGCAACGCGCACGGAAAGCTCCGTGTCGCTCGTAGCCATCTCGAGGAGACGCGGCTTGAAGCGCTCGGTGAAGTGGCTTAGAGACGCGATGTAGTCTGCTTGGTCGTAGACACCCGCGAGGGCTTTGACGGCTTCGACGCGGACGAGGGTATGTGAGTCTGAGAGGACCCAGCCGACGTAGCGGAGGTAGGAGGCGTCGAGGAAGTGTCCTGGGTATTTCCTGAACCAGAAGCCGATGGCGCGAACGCATTCGGCTCGAATGTTTGGGTCGAGGTCGCGATACCGATGGACGAATACACTGTATATCGAATATAAATAAGTGGGGGATGAAGGAAATGTAGACTCGACTCACCCATCGACAAACTCCTTAAGAAACTCGGCAAGCTTCGTTCTTCGCTCTCTGATTTCCTGAGCTTTGCCTTCCAGTTCCTTATCGCGCGCATTGCCGCCCTTCTTCCCCGATTTCCGCTTCTTCTCGCCTTCCCGCTGGCGGCCTACGACCTCTGCTTCCTTTTCGACAGCCGCAGCAACGTCGCAGAGCGCAGTCTCCACTTCAAGCGCCACCACCGTGGCCGTATGCCTGAAACTCCGAATCTGAGACGATGACATTGCGATGACCCATGCTTGAAGAGTGGCCATCAGGTCGGACGAGTAGAGTGCCCCTAGCTCGGCAGACGAGGCGATGAGGCGCTCGATGAACTCTGAGAGGGACTTGCGGAACTTTTTGAATACTGGGAGTTTGGATGTTAGTGGGTATACAGGGGAATTGTCCTATGTCTCATATATAAGGAGGATGTGGGGGGAAAGACTGGAGGTACGACGTACCTGTTTCAGAGATTCTGTAAAATTGTCGAGGCTGTCGACGACACCGTCGTAATCGAGTGCTTCATCTGCGTTTAGCGTATCGTTGCACCCACACGCGCGTAAGACGAGATTGATAAGTTCAGCTTGGGCAGCAGCCGGTGATTGTTCTAACGATTCGAGAAAGTCTTCCGCGGTAGATTGGAGTGCGGCTGCGGGATTCATGATAGCATCTACACCCACACATTATCAGACACAGCGAAAAATGAAGAGATCGGTCAATGTGGTGCGCACTAAATAGCGGATTATCCGCAGCGATTTTGGTGTCTTTCGCGACTTGCTCTGCGTCATACGCGTCATCTCCTTCTTTCACCTTGCGTCCCCTGCGGCCCATCGTCTTGGGCTGACCCTTGTTAGTGCGCAGTTTCTTCGTGGCTGGGGCACCCTTGCTTTTAGGTGAGACTTTGGCCTTGCCCTTCCTTGTAGCTTTAGATTTCGGGGCATCAGCGTCATCGGCATCGTCGTCGTCGTCCTGACCGTGTTCTTGTGCGTCTTCCCCGTCGGTTACTCCTGTGGCATCGTTCTCGGTATCGCTGCCCTGGCGTTTCCGCTTCCTGTTGGTAGATGTGCTCGCTTCTGCGGTTGGTGGGATGAGGGGTGGTGGTTGGGTGAGGATGAGAGATGCTGACCTGCTGCAAAATATTTTACAGATTTCTTGTCTCGCTGTGAGCGACGACGAACTGGGGTTGTGGTGGTAGGAGAATCGGACATGTTGTGGTTGCGTGACAAGTCGCGTCGCGTTCCAAGCGCTTGAGTCACACTCGGGAGTCCAAATTTGGTAATAGCTTCCACCATTGTCTTTGCGGAACCAGGTTGCAAGCTGCGCTCTACACAATGGTGATTGCAATCTATCATACGACTACAGAACCAGCAAACTAGGAAGAATATCGACGCACTGCAGTACTCTATTATCAATCCTCATAACGGAGCTCTATCTATGGTTATCTATCTACCTATCATCAAAGTCCTTAACAAGCAGGCACACTCAAAGGTATCTTCACGGTCGTCTTGAGCAAAACCATCAGCATGCCACCATGTGAACACCCATCCATTCACACTCACCGCCAATCCCGAGAGGCTCGTCTCCTTATACTTAACGCTCATATCCGCAGCAGTCAGCCGCATCGCTTCGATGGCCTCATCAAGAGTGACACTGTACACCCCGTGGCTCGCCATGGACAGCTGAGCGGCCGTGATGGCTTTCACGGCTGAAAAAAAAACAGTCTACTTCAATGATCCCCTTGGTCGCAATCACTGTCTACTTACCTCCAAGACTATTTCTCTCCTACGATAAGCGACAGAAGTGAGCATGGCCATGGACTAGAGCCTGATGGCGCTTACGATGCATGGAACTTGAACAAGTCCATCGATGGGGTCGCATGTCAAACCCAGGTTATGTTCTAATCGAATAATCGTCAGAAGCGATAACTCAGATACACAAGAAACCCCACCTATTCCAATTTCCGCAGCCTACACAAGAGTCAGAAACGCATCAAGTTAAAAAGAGAAACTAACCTGAAGGACAGTCTCCGGCGACGCTAAACCGAATCACGTTGAGATAGGATATCATGTACCAAAACTGAAGTTTCGTTACCTCCCATACAAGCAGCGAAACCCGCGCTGGCCATGGAGCAAGCAACTGTGCAGGTTTTCAACCTCTTCTCACTGGCACTCAGAAGCCAACACTCATACCTCCAACTTCAGCCTGACATCCACCCTCTGCAGCAGAGATCGTACTGCCCCGTTTGAACAGCATGCCAACTGCCTGAAAAGCGAATTCAGAACGTCAACAAAGAATTCGTGCAGAATGTTGCACCCACCGCAGCTGTCAAAAGGAACGTCTCAATGTTCTTTTCTTGATCATCGCTCACGAACTATCAAATAAGCTTTCAATCATCACAAGGAAGCAACAAAAAAGACCCAAACACACCTCTAGGATATACTTCAACACAGCAGGTATCACGCCCGCAGCCCCATTCGTCGGAGACGTCACTATGCGTCCGCCAGCCGCATTAACCTCGTTAACAGCAATGGCGTAGCAGGAGAGGAAGTCCATGGCGGGTATCACTGTTTTCCTCTAAACCATAATCAGCATCAGCACACGTCCGTAGTCATAAATGAGAAAAAGGGTTTGCTTACGGGTGGCATTGGTAGGATTGCGTGATTGAACGACCCTACGACTCTCGTTGCCCGACTGGCTGGCGGTAGTGAAGACGTTTTATCGAGGTTACCTTCACTTTCTTCAGAGTCGGCTTCTGGAGAGGCGATGACCCCTGGTGTCCATCCAGACTCGATAGCGGGGAGGTTGGAAGATGATATGCCAGGGTAAAATCTGCAAGGCGATATCTAAGCATGACGCTCACAAACGGCTCACGTACTTACCCGCGCATCAGCCGCCTGTAAAGCATCGGAGCACGTCTCCTTAGGCCCAAGCGACCTGGGAGTGTTCTTTCACTGGAAGTTACACCTGTACGTATGCATTCATCCATGACTTGCCAGATGCGCATGAGCTTGTAGTCAGCAATAAGCTGGGAGAAATAACGTTAAAGGAAAGGTCTTTCTACCTTGTTATAGATGTCCTCATCTGTGTATCCAAAGTATTTCTGCAAACATGTTAGAATCGGATGATCTGGGGGTTGTGTAGACCGACCTCGTTGTCATGTACGATCTGAGCAATGGTCATCTATGAAAAAGAGGTAAATAAAATTTGCATGAAGGAAAAGCTCAAAGAGCTTACATTATGCTTCTTCGTCAACGCCAACAGGGTATTACCAGTATCAAACGGATATGGAGGCTGTCCCTCGCTTTCCTCAACCTTGTCTAGATCCGCGTTGTCTTCCTTGTCAAAAGGCTCTTCTCCAAGCGAAAGAGGGAGATAAGCGGGTTCAGCAACAGAGTGGCTCTGATGCAACCTGGCACCGTGAACCGTTTTCTTGTCAACTCCTTTGTAAAACAAATTTTCATCAACTGGAACAACAAATAAGCGAGTCTTCAACGTCATTGCGGTACATTACACACCTTTTGTCTTCTCATTGACTACAAACCCTCCTCCGACGCTAAAGTACTCATTAGTCGCAAGCAAATCGCCGTCCTCCCCAAAACAGCTAAAACGCATGCCATTTGGGTGAGTCTTTAGGACCTGGTCCCAGCGCCAGAGCATATCGCGATCCATGTCGTACGTGATACGGTGATGGCCGCCGAGAAGGAGTGTTTTGTTCCGAAGGATTGTTTCGTATCGAGACGGGATGGTTCCGGTGTCGATGGTTTCTGGGTCGGAGCCTGTAGGAAAAGTAAGATACGTGTCAAGGAAAGAGTGGGAAGCTGACCTTCTAGTCCGAGCAGGATAGCTTGAGGGGTATGATGTCTGTAAAGTGTACTGTGGTCGAGCCGAGGGGTTTGAAGCCATTTTCGAGACGTACCCTTTACCTGAAAAGTCGAAAGGACGATCAAAAAGCTGCACCTGCTACCTACAGAGAGTGACACGTACCAGTTGCAGCAAGGGAGCCGTATCTACGACGGATGAGGTTTAGATCCGAAAAGGCTCTTGCTGAAAGGAGAAACTCACAGATTAATCTTAACCATTTTGACCTACATAACGGGTATAATCGTGTCAGGATGCGGATGATGTCGCGTTGGAACGTACTTTCTCTAAAAGATTCAATTCCTGAAGATCCCTTATGAATATCTTGCCAGCTCGCATAGGCCCCACGGTGTGGGAGGACGAAGGGCCAACTAAGCAACGGTTTTTCAGTGGTTTAACATAGCGCAGCTCGCAATGTACCTCCGATACTAAAGAGGTCAAAAGTCGAGATGACAGCATGCTCCGGAATGTTGCGCTTGACAGGTTCCTCCGGAGTCGCCTTTAGCCTGGGCACCACGTTAGTCGTATATCGAACCTTTGGAACATTTCTGAGGCGCCTTGCGAGTACAACCGATAACGAGGACCTCGATAAGGTGAGCATCCGACGTTGGACGCAAGAGCAAGAATGAACATCGCGAAGTAGTTCCGAGATCACATATGTGGTAAGGGTTTGTACATCACATGACCCAAAATATACTCATTGTGACGGATGTGACCTTCCGTCCTCAACTATTATGGCAAGCCTCGTCTCTCCAAAACCTGTATCGTATATGCAGCATACCAGCAACCCGTATGCCTACGGACGAGCCCACTCAAACTACTCGGGGACGCCACCGCTTGCATCAGTGCCGCTCGCATCAGCGCCAGGGTTGGTCCATCCAGTTCCTCACCAGCCGGTAGGGCAATTCATGACCAGTGCCCCCGTTCAAGAGGATGGGAAAATATACGGGCTGGTCATTGAGTTGATGGACCCGAATACCAGGGAGGGCGCTTTGCTTGAGCTGAGCAAGAAGAGAGAGCAGTATGATGACCTTGCCCTTGTTCTATGGCACTCCTTTGGTGCGTAGCCACCATTACCTCGTTCAAGCTCAGCTGTTAACACCTCAAGTACAGGAATCATGCCCGCTCTTCTGCAAGAGATTGTCTCCGTCTATCCTTTACTTTCACCGCCAAACCTCACCGCCCATGTCTCGAACCGCGTCTGCAACGCCCTCGCTCTTTTGCAATGTGTTGCGTCACATTCAGAGACCCGTCAACTTTTCTTGAATGGTGAATCCATCTTAACTTGTGCACCTGAAGACCTCCTGACAACTTTCAAAGCCCACATACCTCTCTTTCTATATCCTTTCTTGAATACAACATCAAAAACACGCCCCTTTGAATACCTCCGTCTTACTTCTCTGGGAGTTATAGGCGCGCTTGTAAAAGTTAGTGCACATCTCTTTTTTTCTCCCTGCACACTAACCCCCATCGTATCCTAGCAAAACGACAATAATACTGTAATCCACTTCTTGTTATCCACGGAAATAATCCCCCTCTGCCTCCGCATCATGGAGACTGGATCGGAACTCTCAAAAACGGTCGCTATCTTTATCGTTCAGAAGATTCTTTTGGACGAGACGGGCCTGACGTATATCTGCCACACGTACGAGCGGTTCTACGCCGTCGGCACCGTCCTCAGCAACATGGTCAACCAACTCGTCGAGACGCAAGCTGTTCGGCTCTTGAAGCATGTTGTGCGATGCTATCTGCGGCTGAGTGATAACCTGCGGTATGTCTGCGCATTCTGGCGTGCATGTGGTGGTTGTTCTGACGATTGTTGACAGGGCTCGTGAAGCTTTGCGGGCATGTCTGCCGGAACCGCTGCGTGACCAGACTTTCAATACCCTATTGAAGGTAAGAGAGAGCTGGCATCACTCTTTCAACGTAAGCTGATATGTACGGGTTTCAGGGCGACATGGTCACCAAACGATGCCTAACGACTCTTCTGAATAATCTCAACGAACCCTAACTGTGATAATTCCTACACGGACATTATTTGCTCGCTCACATATCCAACATTTGTTATTTTGCATGGTAGAAAGACCAAAATTGTACAATCATCTAAAATGTATTCATTGTGCTGGGACGCCACACGTCAAGAGACTTCGGCCGAAACACTCCGGCGACCATTTAAGTACAGTTGGGCGTTTAGACGCAACAGGGTAAAAAAGACATTAGTTGGTGATTATAGTAATGCAATGCGGGGTTCTAGGATCAAAATTGTAAGCTAGATATCCATCTGAAGCGAAGGATGCTCCATGAGTCCATGCAAGAGGTACTAATACGGCGAAGCGAGCGTGGGGTGCGGAAAAATGTCAGGAGTTGGGCGCGGGCGTTCTGTGCCCTTACTGATTTCCGTTTGCGCAAAGTGATGGGTCTATACTCGCAGCACACACGTCGAGCGCGCCCGCTAGAGTCACATATAGACTATGGTTGCTCTCCGCGTATGCGCTAACGGCTAATGGAATTTTCTAACGCAAGAGAAAGAGACGATACCAAGCGTAAGCGCAAGACGTAGCATCATCACGAAAAGTTGTACGCACAGCCTGAGGGGACGGGTTTTGTAACCAATGAAATATTTCACTGCAGTCCGTCCGAAGCCTTGACCACACAGACAGAAACAAGCTCAAACCCGACTCGAATGTTAGCATATCATCAGAGACCAGGGTTGCGAGCGTTGTTTGAACACCCGACAGGAAGTCTTTGCCGGAATGACGAAGCTGTGCGGCGTATTGGGCGTGCGCAACCTCGTTCCGCTTTCCTGAAAATTGCGAGATGAAATGTTTGTGGGTTGTTTGGCTACAACGAGACTCACTGTCCAGTCCTTCATAGGCTCTCGTTACACTAGCCAGGTCATCGGTTAATGCCTAGCCGGAGTAAAAATCAGCAGGAGAACCATTGTGGAGAAGAAAAAATCTCACTAATCGCTGATGCGTAATTTTTGACCTTCCTGGCCGTCGACCAGAACCCACGACTATACGAAACGTCGAAAATACAATATGCGACACATCAGGGTTGGAAATCTCCCCATTCTAAAGCACGCGTGTGAGTTGTGATTGGCGATGAAACGGAGGGCGTAATAATCACCGAAATGCACAACCTTGACGACGTATGAGTAAGTACAACCGTCCCGTAACACAACCGAGGATTTTCCACTCACTGTCTGATATATCCTTCAAGTTCGGATAATCTATGTGAGAGATCAAGAATTTCTTTCTGCCCGCTTGATACGTGGCTGCTGGCGAGCTTCGAAAACTCGACATGGAATCCAAGCAGGAGGGAGCTCACGCTCATGGCACGTTCTACGAGTGACCTCGTTAACGCAGCATGTTCTGCTGATATCTGAAACGAGGGAGGGAGGTAAGGGATTCGGGTTGTAAATGGTTGTAAAAAAAGTTCTTACGGTCATGAATGATTGCAGGACTTGCAAGCACTCCTCATGTGACCGTCGTGATCTTCCCTCAATATTTCGCGCAGCAAGGGGTAGTACAGAGGTACAAAACACTGAAAAGGAAACACGTTTAGGAAATCAATTTTCCGGGTTCGGAAATCATGGCTCACGTTTCAGGCGTCCAGAGATGAAGCCGGCGTTGGTGCGATATTGCCATAGAAGCTCTGTAAACTCCTTCGCGTTGCTGAATCAGCATTGGAGCGAGTCACCAAAGTGTGGCGCTCACCTTGCGTATCGCGCACCACCTCGGTTTGAGGGGGGAAGTACGCCTTTGCAGGTCGATAGTATGCATCTGCTTCGTGATGGCGTCGAATCTCTCCACCAAAGTGCTCATCGCCTGAGCGAGTCTCCTGCACGCGTCCTTGATATCCTCCTGAACATCTCTATCGTTGAGTGTCCGTACCGCGTTGGCGTATGTAATGGGTTTAGACTTTGTTATATGCGACATGTCGGGAAAAGGAGTGGGCGCAAGGAGTGCAGAAAGGCTGCTGTTTCCAATCCCCTACTTATAGACCCAAATCCCGATGGTATAGGCATATACAGGGGTGGTGCCAAGGTTTCTATTTTCATTGAGACTTGATCGTTCGGTCTTAATTCTTGGGCGCCAGGCAGGCAGGAAATCGCCTATCGAATGCTGTGTGGGCGCACAGGTGTATACTTTTTCGATGATCTGATCTGAAATGGGTATTCGGGGTGAATCGGGGTGTCTTCCATCATGGGTCGCGAAAGGCATTACCAACTGCAGACATCACGCCAGCTAGTGCTGGTGAAATCAGGGGTATGCAGGATACAAAAGATGCAGACCACATGCTGGCCAAAATTTCGCTCTGTCAAATTACGGCAGGTTGTGCGCCCCAGGTGATTTCAGGCACCCGATGTGTACACAAATCCATACAACATGCATCATCCAGATCAGCTTGCGAGATCAACATTTTCAGCAAGTTGTCAGTTCTTTTCTAAGTACATACAACTTCCATTCAATCGACAGCTTGCTTCCAATGTTCATTTTTGCTGCTCGGCAATTGAAAATCCCCTCCAGCTTACCACTCCAATGAAACCGGCCTTCAATGCCGCCATTTCTCAGGAAATAGCTGCGGTTGCGTTTGCAATAACTCGCGTCCGCTACAACGCACCATCGCAGTGGACTGCCGACACCCAGGCTGCAGTCGGATGCTACCGATGAAAACCCTCCCCCTAATCAGGGACTTAATCTCTGCCTCCATTTAATTCTCTGTTGACATGTCATCTCAGAAGATCCACGCCGCCTTCAACCTTGAGTCGACCTGAACTAACTTGACTTCTTCCCTTGATTCAACTTTGAACTGTCGGGCAGCAAGTAGGATGACCTTGCCGTTTTCCGAGATGAATGCATCAAACTGAGGACTCGAAGCCGAGCCTGGAACAGCATGGAACGCGTATGACGTCCCACAACCCAGCCTTGGCGGAACAGCCCTCCGAGATTTAAACTTTGCGACGGATCAAAGGCTTTCGGAGCTGAACGCATGCGAATGTTAAGGGTGACGCGCAAAGGCGCAAACATATTACAGAGAGTAGTAAGCAAACCTAGAGAAGTTCGACACTGCACCCCGACATCGAAACGCCGATCCTAAATGAGGCACCCGCGAGTGAGGGTGCCCAGGTAAACGGTTACTGAGTAACCGGAGAACGCGTGTTAGCCTCGTGGCTGACCCCAGAAATGGCTTCCAAGTCGGCTGACCGACTTCCCAAGCCCTTCCTTCGCCAAAGTGCTACAATGATAGTGCTTGCATGAAGATCTATGAAGATTGGGGTTCAGAGATGATTTTTGGAAAGGCAATCGGGACCCGGGGCGCAGCAGGTTGCGGGCGTAAAGGCCGACAGCGTCTATTGTAGTTTCAAAGCGCAAAAAGGATAGTCTCTGAAACTTTTAAGTGGACCTATAGAAACCTAGATTAGAATGAGGTCACAAGAGACCGTTCTGTGCGCTATATACATGTTCTCGAGGTACGGTCAACCTGCGTATGGTGAGAACTGGGGGTGACGTAGTGATTGCCAAAATTTGTGGAGGGCGTTAATGCCGATGTCATCGGGAATCCGAAATTTTTTGGATGCAGGGGCCAGACCAGCGACGACATTCGAGATTTTAACCTTTCTTTGAGAGGGCGGTGATGAAACAAAGACATATCCTTCAAACTTGACTACCACGGTGAGATTCCCTACAAGAGCGGGATATGTAATGTTATACTGCGCGCGTAGAGTGAACAAGGGTCATCGGGTTAAACCGTTGTGTTGTTGTCAAGAACTATGTCCATATTGAATGCGTTTGAATAGATTGAGATGAAGCCTCACGTAGTCGGAACCGCAGTATTACAGCTGCAACACGAGAATGGTCACGTCATCTCCCGGTGATTGTGTTCTGATGACCCGCTCTAGAAGGTACGTCGCCAAACGCGTTTCCCCAGATGCGGCTCCGGCGAGAACAATATTCGCGGCGTCGTCACTCGAGATGAGGTCCCACAACCCGTCTGAAGCCATGATCACAACATCTCCCGTTTCTAACGGCAGCGTGCCCACTTCGGGCGTGGCGGTAATGTAAGGGGGCGTGTGATACCCATAGAAGTAGGAATCGTATTGAGCATTCATGGGGAATTTGTTTTTCTGTTCGATGGAAGACAGGATGTCAATGTATTTTCTGTGTTTTCTATTCCCCATGAGTCCGCCGCGAGGAAGCTTATAATAGCCGTCTCCAAAACCTGTAATACACCAGTTCGTCGAGGAAATTGGGAGCGTTTGAAGCATGAAGACTTGCCTCGTGTGCTCATCACCTTGCCGAATAACCGTCCAGACACGATGAGCATATCTTCACCGGGGTGTTGGTGTTGCAGTCTCTCCACTTCGGACGTTGTTTTCGCATTGAGGTCGACTGTTTGTCGAACGCCGTTTTTCGAGGAGTTACAAACGACAAGCCGACAATCACCTGCGTTCGCGAAAGATCCTAGCATAGAGTTCAAATCAATGTCGAAAATCAAGGCTGTGCATCCCGATTTTATAACTTCAGCGTGAGCAACCCAGTTTTCGGATCTGGATCGGAAGAGAGAGTGATCATTCATAAAAGCGGTCAGCATGGAGTTGTCCAACTCTTCGAATAGGGTGCTATGCCTTGATGGTGGATGTTGGAGAAGTTTGACGGGTAGAGTCGTACTGACGTGATGAGCTGTCGCTACACCACCGTGCCCTACAAGGGAAAAAAATTATGAGATCAGACGCCCAGGCCAAAACGGTAAAAGAGAGATACCATCAAACACGCCCAAAATTAGGCGGTTAGAAGCTTGGTCGAAAGTTGTCGAGAACGAGTCCTCAATTGGGCGCCCTGTAGGTTGATACTGAACGATGTCGACGGAGATGTTGGGGGTGATTTCCACCGTGGAGCTGACGAGCTCTTTGACGTTGGACATACTAAATCCTATGGCGGTCTGCTGCACGTCTGTGAGTCAAGTTGAAGTCCACTTCTTTCTAGCGCCAGAGATCAACGTCAAACGCGTCCGGTATATAGACCAGTCATAATACCTGTGTGGCGGTGACCAGGGCGCTTGGGTGCTTAAGCCGAGCTCTCGAAAGTCGACATCGTCGCGGGTGAAATAACTGTCACGTAAATACACGTGTTGTAAAGCCACTCTGTCGCATTTTCTCATGCAATCCCATTGTTCTTCTCCGACGCTCTATACTTATACACCCTGCCCTGGTTGGCGCACTATCTTTCTACATTATGTCTCTTCCAAAGTCGAATTCTGCTGCGTTGACGGCGGCTTATGAATCTGTCATAAACAACGAGTTCAACTGGTGAGATCTACATTTGAAATCCAGAGTTTTGTACGCTTATTTCTCGGTGAAATCGTTTAGGTTGCTGCTGCACTATGCGAATGACAACGTAAGAAATCGGCATAAGAATGTAGCTTTTTTTTTGTTTTGCAAATCTGATTAGATGTGGGTTAGTACGAAGATCTCGCGCTCTACTCTCATGGAATGGACGGCCTTGAAGAGTTGAAGACCAAGATTTATGACGTCGATGAAGTTTTTATTGCTTTTTACCGGGTAGAAGTCGACGTGGACCCGGGTTACGTCCTTATCAACTACATCCCTACCTCCGTCTCTGGGGTCAGAAGAGGTGCGTCGACGCTCCTCCATGAAGTGCGGCATTGAAGCCTGACCAGTTGTCATGACAACAGCGCGTGCGCTGGTACACTCGCGACGAGTCGGAATTCTTTTCAAGGTAGATACCACCATTGTTCCATTGTCGCTAAGCGGCCTCATTGTTCTCCACAGAAAAACCAGGTCACCCTTACAGTGGACAACTTATCCCAACTCACTCTCGACACCATTCACAAAGCTTTACCACGTCCAGAAGAGATAGAAGTGAAAGGCATGGGCCGCAGTTTCTCCGCCGACGTATCAAGCAAACCACTTCCTATACCCAAAGCGAACGATACCGATGTGGTCCAACACTCATTCTCAGAACCCTCTGTTCCCCGTGCAAGCCCACCCAGAAAAAATTCTCCTCCAATAGCACGGTCACCACCGAAGGCGGGCAGCAGCTTATTCAGCAATCTATTGAGGCGCAAGAAGAAGCCGAACGAGACTGTGGAAGGGCCCCATGACGCTCCTCCACCAATCCCCCCAAAGGATGAAGGCAAACATGCACATGTCCATCCTTCACAACCGTCTCGCACTTCCGATGTCACGAAGGGACTAATTTCGATTGAACGAGAGCACCCTAACATTTCGGAATTCGCTGTGATATCTCACGGACATGGCACCAACGATATTGTGGTAATTGAGCCACCTCACACTCAATTTCCCCAGCGGAAGCCGGCACAACTATATTCATTGCCTTTACATGGGAAATGGGCATCGCATGATACCTCTGGGTTCTTCGATCCTGCCGAGCGAGCCCGACGACGGCTGGAGGCTCAAAAACAAAGGGAGAAGGAAGAGCATGATGCCTTGCGCGCGGAAGAAGCGAGGCAAGCACTCTTGAAGCGGCAGAAGGAGGACTTTCTGCGGCAGGAAGAGGAGGAGGAGCTGGAAAGACGAAGGTCGATTGAGGCTGAGGTGCGGAGGGGTAAGGCAGAACGAAGAAAGAAGGAGCGTATGGAGAAGGAGGAGGACGAAAGGATACGGAAGGAGTTGGAGGAGAAGAAAAGGTTGGATCGGCAACGACGGTTAGAGGAACATCAACGGCTTGAGTCGTGGCGGACGGAACAGGCACGTGTGAAGGAGGAGGCGGCTCAGCGTGCGGAGGCGATGAAGAAAAGGGAGGAGGAGGAAAGGAAGAAGAAGATTCTGCTGGCAGAGAAGAAGTTGACGAAGAACGGGAAGGCTGAGGAAGTTACGGCGGGGTGGGTTACCATTCAACGGGGCGATGCCAATCTCTGGAAACGGATGTTCTACAAGTTCATTGGGAATGCGTTGGTTTTCTATCGACATCCTAATGTATGTATTACAACTCGCGTTTTTCTTTTCCATTGCTGACCTTGGATTTGAAAGGAGACCCATGTTGTGCTGGAGAAGGTGGATTTGCCTGGCATAGTCCGGGGATTGAAGGAGTGGCGTGAGGGGTACGAAGCGCTGGAAGCTATCCCCTTCTCCTTTGTGATCGAGTTCAAAGATGGAGGGGTGTGGTCGTTGTATTCGGATTCGGAGGAGGAAAAGGTGATTTTGATTATTTTGAATTTTGTTGAAACTGATGCTGGAGGTTTTTCTAGTTCCAGATGTTGGGACTGTTACACCATGCAGCTGGGCTGTGATATTTATGTATCTAATGTATATCATCTCTATTCCCATTTCAAACTAGCAGCTCAACGAAGTTTTGGCTATGCATATACTTTGTTTATTTCAGCCATCTGTGACAAATACTCAAACAAATTGAACGTTATCGACGATAATTTTCCCTGTACTCGATCTCTGACCATGAGGTACTTCTCAACGCGTGGAGGGGACCAGAAGCTGTCTTTTGAAGAGGTCAATCTCATCCACTATGATCCACATGGATGTTTCTCCTAAAAAAACATACTCAACAGACAGTCCTCACAGGCCTCGCTCCTAATGGTGGTCTCTACATCCCAGAACACATCCCTTCGCTTCCATCGGACTGGAGAACCAAGTGGAAAGACTATTCTTTCGTAGACCTCTCTATTGCCGTTTTATCCCTCTACATATCCCCAAACGAGATATCGGAGCAAGAGCTTAGGACACTGGTGGAGAAATCGTACAGGACGTTTAGGCACCCCGATGTTACGCCGTTAAAAAAGCTTGGTGACAAGACGTTCATACTGGAGCTGTTCCATGGCCCGACATTTGCTTTCAAGGATGTTGCGCTGCAGTTGCTTGGCAATTTGTTCGAATTCTTCTTGCTCCGCCGTAATGCGAAGAAAACACCGGGAGAGCAACAGGAAACACTGACTGTGGTTGGCGCGACGAGTGGGGATACTGGAAGGTGAGCGATTTGTTAACAATGGTCGCGGCAACGCTTATCACAGCTTTTAGCGCTGCTATTTACGGCCTTCGAAACAAGGCAAACATTTCTATCTTTATTCTTCATCCAAAGGGTCGTGTTTCTCCTATCCAAGAGGCACAAATGACGACGGTAACGGATGCCAATGTCCACAATGTCGCTGTGAAAGGAACATTTGACGATTGTCAGGTACGTATCTGTGTCTTTGGGAGGGTGTACATAACTGAACACAACCCAGGACATCGTCAAAGCCCTCTTCGCTGACAAAGAGTTCAATGCAGAACACCGGCTAGGCGCCGTCAACTCCATCAACTGGGCACGCATCCTCGCACAGACCGTCTACTACTTCCTCTCCTTCTTCCACTTCCAATCCCAACTTCCCGAGGGGACCTCAGTGGAAGACGTAGAAATCCAATATGTAGTCCCAACCGGAAACTTTGGCGACATCCTTGCAGGTTACTATGCCAAGAAAATGGGGCTGCCCATGGGTAAGCTCGTCGTGGCGACGAATGCCAATGATATTCTGGCTAGGTTCTGGAAGACAGGGAGGTACGAGAAAGTCGATTCTGGCGCAGTAGAGGGTGAAGGCGCTGCGGCTCCTGCCGGTGGGTCTTCGAATGGGAAGCAGGGGACGGACGCTAGTGGTGTGAAGGAGACATTGAGTCCCGCCATGGATATCCTTGTGTCCAGCAACTTTGAAAGGTTGCTGTGGTACCTTGCGTACGAGACCGCAGAGGGTGAAGATGATGTTACGAGGAGAACGGCTGCGAGCAAGACGCTTGACACATGGATGCTTAAGGTGAAAATTGACGGCCGTGTTGAAGTCCCTGTTGCTGCTCTGGAAGCGGGTCGTAAGGACTTCTTGGCCGAGCGGATTTCCAATGAACTAGTATGTCCACGCTTACTTGTGCGGAATTCGTCTCTGATGATGTTTGTAGACCTTGACCACTATCCAGTCTTACTTTGACGGTCAACCATCGTACGTTGCCGACCCACACACCGCTGTCGGGCTAGCAGCTGCGAGGTTCATCGCACCCAACAAGTAAGCACCTATTCCCGCTGGTGTCTGTCGTTGTCAGACTTCAATCTCTTTTAGCTCCCCAAGCACATACCAAATCGTACTATCTACGGCCCACCCAGCCAAGTTCTCTGAGGCCGTGTCGAAAGCCCTTGAGGGGTCCTCGCACTTCAACTTTGATCGGGACGTTCTCCCTCAAGAGTTCCATGGTTTACTAGAGAAAGAGAAGAGGGTCATTGATGTTGAAAGGCCTGATATCGACTTGGTTAAAGGCGTCATTGGAAGGTTTGCAAAGTCGAATGAACATACGGCTGTTGAGGCTGGAAGCGTATGAAAACTCGATAAGGACAACGAAGATTAGGTTTCCTTGGATTAGATGGAATGTACGTCCCTTCGCATGAAATGTAACAAAGTATATGGAACGTTATTATTGTCGGATCACAAGCAGGTTGCAGAGGGTGATGATTCTTTCAGGTGTGCGTCGTAGGAAATCAGGCTGGTCGAATGGCGAAGGGCATTGGTCACGACTAGCATTAGGTGAGAATGTTATAATTGTCTAAGCTACAGCAGTCTACTCGCAAAAAAAGTTAGAAGGTCAGCGCGTAGTTGAAAGAGAGAAAAGGTGTGATAAAATTTAACGTGCTTTTGGTCGACCGGTGCGTACAGCAACACGGTCTAAGCCCGGGGCCCACGACAAGGGAGCACGAGGAGGACGGCATATGAACCAGACCACCGCCCCCGGAGAGAACTCACCTTGAACGCTCTCGCCCGCGTAGAGGTCATGTGGCTCCATATCTTCATCGGGGGGGGGGGGGTGCTTCGATATCAAACTCTGATATCTTCACATCTTCATCGGCCCACTCGACTCTCTTTTACGTTTCCATTTTCCATTCTTCATCGGCCGGAATTCTTATTTTTTATTGGTCTTCGTCGGCTCGAAGACCGCACTTCTTCAACTTTTCTCTTCGTCGACTCAAAGGCCGCCCCCTTGAACTGGTATCTTCGTCGACTCATAGGCCGCCCCCTTGAACCGGCATCTTCGTCGGCTCAAAGGCCGCCCTTCTTCATGGCCGCTGGAATACTGTGAGCTTTTACAACGCAATGAACGCGCGGTGCTACGTACGACGCCAAGTGGTTTCGAGAATGAAGGGCGGTCAGCTCCGGGGCTCAAGGCCAGAACACCCAACAAAAAAAAACCCTAAAGTGACGCCGGAACGCGGTTCAGTAACGCGCTACGCGCCCAGTTGGTGTAGCATGGCTTTTGTAGGATCCAGGGCTTCGTCGTTGGTTCTTGTGACTTTTTTTATTCGGCCGTTGGTTCTTGTGGTTTCTTCACCGCCGACTCTTGTGGCGAGAACGGAATTTCTGGAATACAATGTCAGCACGCTGCGCACTGTCAGTGAGTGGCTGCGATCAAGCGCGATGGTAGAGTGCGGGCGAGTCGACGATGACCCGCCAAACGCGATGTGGCAAATAGGCGGTGCCGATGACCGCACTCACAAGGGCGGGCATAATATACAACATAGGGATCGATGATAGCGGTCAGCCACTCACCAGGTAGGGTCCTTGCCGATGGCACTTGGACGCCATCGATGTCCAAAAGAGGTGGGAGCTGTGGTAAACCGCGAGTTCGGATTGTAGGAAAGAACCAGAGGGGGAAGGCGGTAGTAAGAAGACAAGAGACATCGAGGCGGGTTTGGGGGCTTTTATACTACAGCTATCGTGATTATGAGTCTATTTTTGGACGACAATGTGGACCACGTGACCGTGATTTCGTGTGGTGGCTGCTGTGGGCTGTTGGATTGCTGTTTTATGCCAAGGGTTCTGCTTTTACAATGGTTCACCAACAATGATGTTTGAGGATCCCGCTGTATGCTCGAAGGTGTGAATGTTTTCTACAAAAAAATGTGTGGGCAACGAATTCAAGCCAGGTTGACTGGCATTCCCAAGACATTCCGGCCGTGTTTGTGTAAACTCAGGTTTTACGCGCAAAAAGACAAGCCTGTTGGAGTGAATTTTCTGGGATTGACCAGAAATGACTCATATTGACTCACGCTGTAGGATTTTATCAGGTGGAAGAGGAACCCGAGCTGGTCCCCAAGCTTTATTAGAATGACCTCCGATGCAATTACTTAGGTTCTTAATGGCAAATTGAAAGATAAGCCCGTCATCGCAATACTTATAGTTTCCTCGGAAATGCTAAAAATTTATTGCATTCCATCCTCCAGCTTCCGAAAGTCCGACCTTCCTAGGCTTCTAATACGAGGCTGGTAATGTAAATGTTTGATGAAGAGAAAATTGGAACCGTTTTACATAGATGATGACGGGAAAGAGGTGTGTGGTTTGTATGTACAGATGATGACTGAGAACGTCCATTGTATGAGACAAAATAGAATGAATGCAGACCAAGAAATAATATACACTGGAACAAGATTGGGAAAGGATTGAGAATAACTAAATAAAGAGCGAGGCGTCGAGCCCAGCTGAGAAATCCAGAACTACAATTTTCTGGTCGTGTGAGGTGCTAAATTGAGGGTCAGGTATCGGAAGGAGTGGGGCAAACAAGGGATGCGCACCTGACGATCCTCGCGACGTCGAATTTGACGTCGAAAATATGGCTTGTATGAGTGCCCTTGAATTCGCGTAGGAGTTTGCCTATATGAAGTATCGGAAAACGCCTTAAATGTGCATGGGAAACATAACGTACCTGTCCTCAGATCCCAGAGTTTGACAGTTTTATCGTAGCTGGCGCTCACGAGGTGACCGCTTCGTGAGTCGAAGGACAGCGCTCGAACGAGGGCTTCGTGGCCAACTAAAGTCTGTAAACATTCGCCTGTAGAGGCGCACCAGACTTTGATTTTGCAGTCGTTTGAGCCTGAGACAATCATGTCGTCCTATTCACAACGTGATTGTGAGCGGAGGGGCGACCAGTGAGTGGCACGCAGAGCATACCTTGAACTCGATACAAGCCAATCCGCGATCATGACCTTCAAAGGTTCGGAGACGTTCTCCACTGGCGATATCCCACAGGATCATCTTGCCGTCTCCGCTGGCGCTAACCTGAAACCAAGGGGATTAATTAGGTCACAATCAGAGGAAGGAGCACACGCACCACTCTCCCGCTTTGTAAACCGACAGCGTTGACGGGACCTTCATGACCGCGAAGTGTGCGGTGCAACTCAAGAGTTTGCCGGTCCCAGACGCGGATTACCGCATCTTTCGAACTGTTCGATCAAAACATCGTTGAGCCCGCCCAGATGCTGAACAACAAAAGGTGACTCACCAGCTGACAATCCATTTGCGATCAATCCTGAGATCCAAAACTCCACCAATGTGACCCTTAAGCACTGCCCTCATCTCAGCCTTGACTTCCCTCTCCTCTCCGTTTCCTCCTTCACCCCCACTCATGACATCGCCAACCTCCAACTTCCAGACACAGACCGAACAATCGCTGCTCCCGCTCACCATAAATCCTTCCCTCTTCTCCCTCACTTGAGATGGAGCACTCGAGCAAGATTGTGATAAACCCGCCTCCACTTCGGCTTGGTCGTCATCCAAATCGTCGGACCCATCACATCCGTCGACCCAATCCCAGTCTTTCTCAAACTTCAAACACAAGACACTGCCCTTATGCACACCACGGAAGGTACCAAGCAGCTTGCCCGTCCTCAAACTCCAGACCTTGATCGTTCGGTCTCTCGAGCCGGTGATGATCCTCCGTGAATCAAACTCGAGGCAGTAGACGCTGTCCGTGTGCCCGCTGATGCGCAGGAGCTGCGGCTCAAATGCCTTCTTCTCGCCATCGTGCTTCTGCATCTCCAGTCCTCTTTCTCCGCCCAATGCAGAGATGGATGATGCAAGGTGCGGGTTCACCTCATCAGGCCTACGAGCGGTTCCCGACCAACGTTTATCAAGCTCCAACCTTTCTCGGTACAAAACCCGCCAGTCGAGTTGGAGGGGAGCACTGATGATGGGTCTATTACTTTTGATACTGCCGTTCATGGATAGGCGTCCACTTCGATCGTATTCGACGGCAGAGGACCTGGATCTCGTCATCATCGGTCTCTGAACGGTTGGGGAGAGTGTAAGTGGCTGGAATTTATGTGCCTTACCCCCACCAGAAGGGCGAGTGTTTTTGCTGGCATTCCTCCCCGCAGCCCAGGAGGGCCATGTAGAATCCCAGGTTGGTCCTAACATTTCCCTGGCACTAGTGCCCAATCGCACCTTGTTTAAATCAGGATAGCCCATTTTCATCCGCATTTCCTTTCCAGCCCTCCTGAGGTCAACTTCCCACCTACCTAGGAACAACACCCGCCAGACGTCGTTGTCACTGGCAAGGCGGCACCATGTGCGAGAAACTGAGCGGCAGGCAAGAAGATCATGCAATGCTGCTGTTTGGTCGGCTGGTGAAAGTGCTAGTGGAAAGGGTCTAGAGCTGCTGGAAGAGGTGGAGAGAGACCTAGGCGAGAGTCCTGTTGTGGAGCTCTTTGCTTCGGACTGAGAAGCCGACGACAACGGTACTTTGTCATGAGAAGATGATGAGACCAAAGGAGGTGGGGAGAGCATCATCAGGATTTGTAATGCCAATTCCGTTGGCAAAAGGCCAAGTATATCTACGTAGCAGATGTGGATGAGCTCTAATGTCGCAGAAGAGATGAGGAGCAAGAAAGAAAACCCACCAATACCCGTAACCGCCCTAACGTCAATAAAACACGCCTCATCGTCAATCAGCTCGCCCTCTTCCCCGTCTAGAGGAGGGAGTTCTGAGTAGTTGATATATTCACTAAGTTCCCCGCGGCTGCCGTTCCTAGTCGTGTGAGTATTCGAAAAGAAGTTGGTCGCTTTGGCTTTTGACTTTCCCTTACTGCAATTAAGATTGGGGGTACTCCAGTATCCAGGCGATTGACGGCCGCTGTTATGATTGCTAGTGTACCAAGACGACGAGCCAGGCATAGGACCTCTGGGTGATGTTGATGGAGATCCTGCCCTTGAGGATTGTAGGGAAGACGAGGAAGACATAGGGTTGTTCGGCGTGGAAGACGACAAGTTGAGAACTGCCCGACCGGGAGAAGTAAGAACGTCCCACAAGCGTGGAAGAAGGGACTTTAGGGGATTCTGGGGTGATGAGCCAGCACTCAAAGGACCTGCGTATTCATCTCTTGGGGTAGGGCTGCTACCTGTAAAGCCTGATGATCCCCATCCAGGAGAGTTATTATAGAAGGTTGCTCCGCGGGAGAAACCGAAGCCACTCAGGGAGGACATTGACCTCCCGTGGCCATGGCGGGTTTGCGAATATGGGTAGGCACCTGGAATAAAGGAATTTGCATAGTAATCAGCATTTAAATCATCGGGGTCCACATCAATCATGGAGAAGTCTGCAGTTGGCGAGGGAGATGCAGGCCTTTGCACTGGTACGGGGTCCTGCATATCTAATTCGACGCCATTTAGATGGGGAAGAGGGTCTGAGGTTGTAAGAAACGGCGAGCCAAGAACGCTTGTAAACAGACTGGAAAAACAAGGTTCAACGACGAGGGATGATGGTGACGCTTGTAGTGGTGGTGGGGGTGTTGTTGTTCGAGACGTAAATGGATGACTGCGAATAGAGAAATTCAACGCTGCAGAGGACGATGTAGTGCGGTGATGCTGGGGGGGACGATGACTGTGGCATGGTGAAGGGCGTGCCGTTGGCAATTGGTAAGAACTCGTACTGCGTCGCGAGGCGGGCCGGGGTCGGGGAGTGGATGCTGCTGGGTAGGTTGAAGAAGTCACGGGAATCTTCGGCATTGAGGACGACGACGAGGGCTTAGGCCCAGGAGCATTGGACGACGCCATTGCAGACGACGGCGAGAAGGAGGAAGAAACGACCAGGATGGCGAGTTGGCTTCAGAACATTGTCTCGTGACCCTTTATCCCTTGCTTTTTTTCCAAACACGTGTACACAACACGCGTGTTCTTCACCACAACAACATGCTTCCGTGTGCTGGCCGCTCATCATAACATGCTATACCATTCTATTTCATGTATGTTTGGGGAAACAAAATGAGGTTCTCGGCCGAAAACACTAGATCACCTCACTCCTGAAACACGTCAAGGCCTCATCCCTCCCAAAAGTCCGGTTGAGCACGTCTCACACTCGAAGAAGTCCCCCTCCAAACTTCATCCTCTCTAAACTTAAGTAAATTTGTTCCAAAGCTGCTACTGTCTTTGAAATTGCGCCGTTGAGACAGTTCAAACCTCCAAGCGATCAGCCGCACTTACATCCCTTCCGACTATACACTTATTTAGGTGGTGAGTGAGTGACGATCTCTCAAGGGCAGCTTTTTCCTGGTTGGTATTGCCCTGTAAGATATTAATACGAGTTCGGAATGCAAATCGTTGTGTGTAACGTCGAACCTCTCCTTCGCCAGGGCAAATAATCCGCTATTTGGCGTGATTACATAGAATAAAATGCAGCGTACCCCGTAGATTATTTCAAGCTTTTAAGGTCTTGTTATTAAAGCTCAGCTACAAATGGGCGCTGGAGGTTAAACGTAAAGTTCCCCGCCTGCGGTTTCATGACTGGGACGCTAAATGAGTTCAAGCTCAGTCAGCCCCCGAGCCCTCATCTCTCACAACTCATAAACCTTCCAGCCTTGCCGGCCAAAATCATAGGTTTATGGACACCAATTGTTCGGATGCAAGCGCGCTACACCCATCCGTTGAGTAAATGTATCATTTGATGTCTTGGTCAAATTATCCGGTGTCTGTAAACATCGTGTACATAGCCGACAGCTTGCGTTCTATCCAAGTCCTACCAACTCAGCATCGGCAGCTGCTTCAAGATGAGGTATCAGGTTCAATAAAACTCTTTACTTGGAAACCTCACCAAGTTTGTGACCACCATTCCCAGCATCCAATCGCTATAAGAGACATCAAGAATCGAAAATTCTGGAGTCGGTTCACTCCAGCCCAGTAAGGGAGATTTTTTCCTCCTCGGATATGTCTATGCCAGCGAAAGCCAACCGTGCACCAGGAGCAAATGCGATAAAGACAATTGAAGTGAAAACTGCGACGGAAAGTTTAAAACTCCAGGAAGTCCTTCTGTGTGCTCGACTAGTAGTACGGACATGCTTGTGATCACTCCGCGAATATTTTGTAAGTCGACGTGTCTGGATCTTGTAAGCATTGTCTGACCCGCTTGACTCTGGTTCAGCTCCCAACTCGTCCGAGTCCGTTTGAATTCCAGCTTTCCCCGCCCGCCTCCGGGTCTTTAAGAAGGAGCACGGCAGTATGAATCACAGTGACACAGTTCAAGAGCGCTTCCAAAGTGCAATGACCAACAACTGCCAGGTGTTCCTACACCTCACAATCGTGACGATTGACATTGCTGTAGACACACGTAGACCAAGAGCCAGATCGAACCACGAATATTTGACTGACCGGAAAGTATCACTGCCAGTTTACGACGGAACCAGAAGCAGACGACTGTGTAATAGATGGGGACGTTCATGCGAGGTGAACCCATTGCAAGGCCGTATGGGAGACTGTAGCATTTGCGTAGCATTGGATTTCGTTAGCGAGGATATTGCAAATGCCCAGGGTTGTCGTGAGAGCAGGTCGCTAAGAAAGCCCAGTCCATCGCCTGTTCAAAAACTATTTGGTGTGAATTCGCAAGCCCAATGCGGAAGACACTGGCCATGGATAAAACGATTATGGAATAATGAAAACAAGTGAGTCCACAAATACGTTCTCGCGAAGGCCTGACTGACCCACAAATGGTCTGGAATGCATTCCTGTAGATGAAAAGAAATAACTTGACATTGACTTCCGGGCCTTGGTGTACAGTTACATAGGTACCCAACAGCGAGTATGCATTCATCACATGGTGTTGCCAGAAATCGTCGTCTTCAAACCACCATCATGTCTACCTCGAGGGAGACACGCTGTCGGATGAAGGCTAGAGAGGCTTCGGCTCAACAATCTCGACCAGCCCGCGCAAATCAAGAGGAGTCTGCCAAGGTCAGCTAACTCTTCGACAAAGCGAACCCCACTATTCCCCCTTACCGCATTCAAGTCCCCAGATCACTTTCCAATGACTGTTCGCAATACTTATTGTGGCAATCTATTTGCTACGGAGCAATGCTGAAGCGGGTTTCGTTCAAAGCCAATGGTACATGATAAATTTTTGGAAAGCGAGGGGCGTATACATCTCTTGGTCTTCGATATGCTGATTCGTCCTAGCCTACCTAAAGAATGTCTTCCGATGAAGGATATAGAGATTGGATGGGTCCAAGGCATCCAAATCTCAATGATTCTTTCAAGCAGGTAGTTCCCGCGCTATCGTTTACTGATGAGCTGAGGGGGGAATTGTGCATTTCAAGTGCCTCTGTTTAGTCATCACCGCTGGTGGTTCTTATCGAAGCCGAGCTGCCGTTGATGAACCTGACGAGGAGCGCGATGCTGTGGTCGAGCTTCTGGGAGGATTCTGTTGACGTCGCCAGTCCAGTTATTCCACTCTATCTTTGACATGTTCACCAGACTTGTTGATAACCCTTTTATCCAGCAAAGCCACAGAGACCTCGAGCACAATCGGGAATATACGCATCTCCTCTCCATCATCCCCATGTTGGAACCAGAACGCAATGCTTAAATACATAAGAAATTGACGGAAATCTTGGGACTCGATGTCCACGAAGAACCTAACGATAAATTCACTGCCCCTCTTGACCATAGAGCTCTAACGTGAACTCAGCGATCCTTCCCATCAAGTTGGTCTTAGCGTGAGACGATCATGGATCATAATGATGTTAGTCTCTTTCTTTTTCGACTTCGTCCCGGATTCTTTTTCACTGTTTCTTAGCGAAAGGGAATTCGCGACAAGTGCTGCTGCCCTACCCTTATGACTGCTGGCGGTGGTCCATGGATGGGCGTTCCCTGCAAAGACTTATTGACCTTATGTCGTCGGACATTCTTCCAGGGGGGAAGAAACTCGCGTCCTCCGTTTCGCGAGGATGTTGAATGCCCTCGGCCCATACTTTCTTCGACGTCGGTCTTATTATGACGACATCGGCGCTGCCAAGAATCTCTCACTGGCACCTAGCCGCATACACCCATGTTTCTACCCTACCTCATTCTCTGGCGAGAACAATCAAGTTATTCACTTTGAGTACGACACCGCGCTAGAGGCTCACGCATCCTGTGTAACCTACAAAGCGACAACTTTCCAGAACGATACTGTCGTGGTTATGTTTGTATCCAGGTACAGCGATGACGTCCACAAGTTTTCGCTGCGAAAGATCACGCTCCTAAACTTCGTTATTGTGACCCATTCACTGAGATTGCGAAACAATAGCCCAAGCCACTCCTCAAACAGCCGCCGCCCAGCATATCGGTCGGTCCTATGCAGAGCGTTGTGATGGACTATGTCAACGTGTACGAACAAACTCTGGCTGACGCTCGTGAACAGCTTGAAGTAGCATTGCAGACGTTCCACGTGAAAGACTACGTCCTTGGTGACTTACAATGCGTAAACATCTTATTGGATGGGGACAAGAAGCTTAAGCTAATCGATTTTGACTGGGCTGGACCGTTCGACATGACGATAACTGATGCTGGTCTGCCTGTGGAGCTGCAGAAGAAGATCGGAAAACGAGAGCTGACCGGCCAGCTGGTGATTACGTGCGCTATCCGTTGAACATGTCGAAGAGTGTGCCATGGGCACAAGGCTTGGCAGATTTCGAACCAATCCGACTTGTTCATGATTGGGAGATGTTTAAAACACTCAAGTTGTAGCTGTGTTTTTTTGTTAGCTCGCTTCTCTGGTTACGAGGAGTAGAATCATATGCGTGGAAGTGAGTAATGAGATTTGCATTATTTAAGATGATGAGTGCCACTGGAAAGGCATTCAAATGCACAAGAACCGAACGCAACTATCCTTGAGTCCGACGAATCAATTGATCGGGGAGAAGCACTGGCAGCGTAAAGCACACAATTGCAGTACTTATTGAAAGAGTGTAATATTCCCATTTGTGGTAGGCGAGGCTACTGCCGCAAACAAAACTACCAACTGAACATGGGCAGCCGCTTCGAAATAAAGTAGGTCCAATAAAACACAGACGAGTCGCTACTAGTACTCGGCAACCCTACCAGGTTTGTAGTCAACATGCCTAACACCCAGTCGCTATAAAACACGGAAAGTGCCGAAAATGTTACAAAGGCTACCCCTAGGCTTAAACTGGCTCCTACCGAACAAATTATACCTCCCCCACAGAGTGCTCCACATGTACCACAGGCAAAGAACAGGAGTCCGATTCCGACAATCAGGTAGAAGCCGTAAGTGGTTGCCACAACGCCTTTGTGTCCTTCATTGTGTTTTACTAGATTCATTAATCCGGACATGCCTGCGATCATTCCGGGGATATCTAAAATGAACTCGACCTATTAGCAATCATGACAAGAAGCTGGACCGTGAAAAGCATTACAAAGGAGAACCCACAACGACGACGGCGGAGACTGCAAAGGTTTCTGCCCCAGCTTTTCTGGTCTCAATGAACTCCATCGAGCTGCTTGCTCCTCCCGCTCAGCTCCCAAGTTGTCAATCGGAACTTCAACTTCTGCACCCTCCAGCCGCTCTTTTCGAGAAGCTTTCAGGAAGAACAGAGCGACAAGGATCGCGGTAATGCCATTCAAGGACGACACGCTCAACTTCCAGACCGCAATAACCAACAACTGCCAGGTGTTCCGGCACCTCACAATCGTAACGATCGACATGGCCATAGACACACATAAACCCACAACTCCGAGAGTCAGGTCGAACCATGAATATTTGACTGGCCGCCACGGCATCATTGGTTTACGACCGTTCCACAAGCAGACAATCGTGTAGTAGGTCAGGACGTGTGAGACGAATCCAAAGCCGCCGTATGGGAGGCTGTAGCATTGAATTTCGTTTGCGAGGGTGTTATAAACAGCCGAAGTTGTGGAGTTGTCTCGCGAGAATAGGGCAGAATTTGTAGCCTGTTCAAACAATGTCATTTCGCAACAGAGATCCTGTTTCAAAGGGCTTACCATCAGCGGGGGGTGATGAGGAAATTTTGGTGTGGTTTGCTCATCGAGTAGAGCCCAAGGGCGCTTTTGAGAGACACTGCGTACCTGGATGATTCAGGGACGAGTAAATTTTATCTTTCAAAATGGATGCCCACCTGTCCCACCCCTCAGAACTGCCTCAAGCGAGTTCGAGTATGTGTGTCAAATGTCATTGTCAATTCGTTATCACATAGGTTGGCTTGGCTTTCGAATGCGTAGCGGTTGACAGCTAGTTAACAATGGGAACTCCCATAGCGACTGCCACTGGGCGTAATGCAGTTCTAGTCCCTTTACTGGAATCTTAACCAAGGCATTGAGTTGAATCAATGACGCCAATCAGGAAAGATTTGATTCTTACGAGAGAGGTTCGTGTATTTCAACAAAGCTTGAGGGAAGCTTGATCAACGTCAACGGTTCGGAATGTCCTGAACAAATTGCTTTGAAAAGCCCACTCTGACTCCGATATTCTTCAGAGGATACTCTTGAACACCGCATGGGAGAGGGACGTCAAGGAAATAGCGTGCCAGAGTGCTATCAGTAAGAAGCAGTAGAAAACCCTGGGGTGCAAACCCATAACAATAAATCAGGCATCATGCATTAAGCATCAAGCGTAACTGGAAAGTTGAACGTGGGGAGTCCGGGACCCATTGACGAGTTGGTGTGGGAAGCTTTGACATTGGGAAGCGCTAGCCAAGAGCTGGCCAAGAGGTTCTGGACATTGGCACATTAAATTCTCTTGCTTCGCGGATTAACCTCCTGAATACACGTGAGGTTTGCTGAGCGTGCTATTTTGTGGTGCAGAGGTGCAGAGCCGTGAATGCTGCAGCGAAAGTCTGGGGATTGGAGATAGTTCGACTTCATAAGAAAGTGGTGTTGTATCCAAAGTCAAAAGCTGACGGTGATTTGCGATCACCGCAAGATGTCCTTTTCGCCACTTCAGCTTCGTTGTTCAGGTTCAGGCGGATTGGGATCTTTTGAAGAGGACGTATCAGGTAGTCTCTAAATGATAGTCGATTAGTAATCACCTTGCTTGTCAAGGTCTATTTGCACGGTCAGAATGAAGTGTAGTAGATCGGTCTAGACTGTACAGCATGTTGTATGGTTGGGTTAGCCATCAAACGGTACCTGCCCAAGGTCATATATCGATTATATTGGTGCCGA
>KN838756.1:5874-16389 GCA_000827195.1 Laccaria amethystina LaAM-08-1
AGTAATGATATAGGCCTGGCACTACAATGATGTACATATCATTTCTGTAGCCTAGGTTTCTCATATCATAATTTTCCTTGGCCAGATTCAAATGGCTGGCCAGGCAACTGCCTAGATTGTATCATATAAGTGGTAGGCACCACTCTGAAGACGCAGTTTTGCATTGGTGACGGCGAGGCAGGAACTAACGGCGAACGACGACATTAGTTGTCATTCGTCGTTTGCATCTATGCTAAGGTACATACCATAACATTAGAACCGGGTGCCACGTTGCGGCGACATGGTAACCAAACGAGATGAGGAACGGTGACTCGATGTCATTGTTCCTCGTTGTCTTTCTTTCACGACGGACAACGATGGTGAGGGAGTACAAAGGCGAAGAGGGACGACGAAGACGGCGCCCATCGATGACACCACACAACAACGACATGAAAACGGCAAGGGACAATGAAGCGAAAACGGCAAGGGACAACGAAGGAGAATTGGACCCACCACCACTGCCAACGACGGCCCAGCATCATACCCACCCAATGACGAACACAGCCCCCACCCACAGTGACAATGGCCCAGGAGCGGCACATCACCACCCCCTGTGAACGGCGACAACGGTCCACCACCACCACCTCTCAATGGTGATGAGGGCCCCACACCCCACCAACCGCGAACACAGCCCACCACCCCCACAACACTAGCACCCACGAACGGCAATGCTGGTGCATCATGACACCCCACGAACGGCAAACACAGGGCAGCACCACCACCCACAACAGCGTGGCCAGGCCATTTAATATAATTTATGTTAGTTAGAAATCCAGTAGGAGTCCAGTAGGAATAGGTGGGGGAGTGATAAGTACTGCCAAACAACATGGTAGATGTGTCACCAACAGTCAGCATCACCCCTATTTTATTGTTATTTTTCATTTATTTCAATATTTGGAAGCATGCTGTGGACCCGAAAAACTGTACCCAATATTGTAGATAGCAATAAGTAGCCCCCTAAGCTCAGTGTTGCAAGCAGCAGGCCTCCTATAGCCCAGGACTGCATCTATAAACACCAGAAAAATACCCCCAATAGTAACAAAATAACAAGTTTTTTTCTTTTGAAACCAGGTAATTGGTCATGTGACCATCATCAAAACATCCCATGGAGGGACCCTCATAGATAAAATCATTCTTATCTTGTTTTGCTACACTTTTTGGTCAAATCGGGTGAGATTTCTTTTTGGGGACATTTCCAGAGGACCCTGAAGTTGACCCTGAAGACAGACTATTCTTGGGTATATTACCATATTTGGTAATGCACCCTGGACCCAATACATTTCCAAATATCATCACTAACAGTAAGCACCATCCACTAATTTTTCCTGATTTTCCTGCTATTTTATTGCTATCTTTCATTTGAAAAAGCACACATTTACTTATTTGGAAGTGCACTATTGAACCCTAACAACAGTGAGCACCAAGGCTGGCCCAAGGGTACCCAGCAATGAGCCCTATATTGATTGAGGCTGGGTCAATTGACTGCTGGGGTGCATGGGTCCAAACGGTCGTTAGACTACATATGATACTTGATACTGGGAGTATCAGGTAGGTGATAAGGAACAAGGGAAGTGTCCCCATTTTGAAAATTTTTCAAAGCAGTGTTCCCTTTTAGCACCCGACCAGATCTGCTACCACATCGAAAACTGACTTTGATCCATTGCACCTACCTGTGAGGTCTTTACTCTCCCCCTGGTATTCCGCCCGGAATCCGGCTGGAGTCCCAGAATTCCGCCGGACTGATCACGGAATTTGACATTCCGGCGGATTTTCCACGGAATATAACCGGAATTGTATTCTGGTTGATATGTCTTGTTAGTCCGTACAGAGTCCCACCAGATTCCGTGAAAAAAATTCAAAATCCGTGGACTGTCCGGCGGAATTCAATGGGACAGGTGAAAATTCCACGAAGATCCTCACGTGAGATCACAATACATGTGATCTCACATTGTCACAATGTGTGACATGGTTTCTTTCCTTCCACCACCACCACCACACAACACGACAACCACAACCAACCTACACGGACGATCAACGAACACCCCCCACACCAGCAAATGACCCCGACCACGCACAGTAGGCCACGCCGCCCCACAAATGACCCATGAACGCCCACTCTGGCAATGATGTGGCACGTCAATGGTTCATCCGGACGTGCCACATCGTCTAGCCATGCCGTTGTCACCGACAACGGCAACGGCAATCTACTACGGCAATGGTGAATGAACGATAATGTTGACGGACGGTCAACCGCTCAGAAACGACGACGACCGCCCGAAAACGACAACGAACAGCCTAAAACAACACGAACAGCCCCCACCGCCTATGACCGCTCGTACATGACCACCACAGCCCACAAACGACAGCCAGCGCCCATGAACGGACACAGGCAACACAGACAAGGGACGATCACGATGACAATAATCGTCGTCGTCGTCGTTTTATATTTGATAAAGTGAGTACCCTGACCCCCCTTTATCGTTACCCACCCAACTAATGCGACACCACCACCGTCGACTGCTCGCCGGCGGTTGACATCCAGCACCATGTCACCCCCTCCCCAATGGGGAGGCCTGCCGCCACTTCACGGTGCGAAATGACACCAGAAGGCAACGGCCGACGATGAACAGCGAATGACACATCACCAGGAATGACACCCGACCACGACGCGTCACCACAGCGCACGACACGAACAACGCACCACCACGGCGCATGCACACGATAGGCATGACACATCGCCAAGGCGCACGGCCACGACGCACCACCATGAGATGCGACCCCGCCCCAGACCCCGTTTTTTTTACCTTTCCGTAGCCTTTCTACTAGATTTGTAAATAGATTGTATAGTTATTGAACAACAAATAAATTTTATATGTTCAAATACAAGTGTTGTAAGGAATTCTGAGGATCTATAATTAGCAGCACAGAATAAGTCACATGACAATAGGAAACAGCCAGACTGGAGTTGGAATACAGTATTCCCACAGGATTCCACCTGGAATCCAATGGGAATGACCGGACTAGAGTAGGAATGCAATAGTCCCACTGGATTCCACCAGGACTGTAGCCGGAATGCCGGACTTTACCTGGACTAGAGTGGGATTCCGGCAGTCCACCGGATTCTGGTGGGAATACCAGGGGGAGAGTTAAGTACAGCTACCTGTCACATCTGGTTGTTGGATCAGTAAACAGATGGGGTCCACCAAGGAATCTCAATGGATGGTTCCAGAATTGAAGGACATTAAATTTATGGTTTGTCCATGGGATGGGAAGTACATCTTTATTTCTTTTGAACTGTCTAACACTCTGACTACCATCCAAGGGCCCTGTTGCCATTCTCAACTCTGAAAACCGTGCCCTTGTACCAATGACTGGTCAACCATGGAGTATTGATCAGGATGTTGTGGTGCAGGATGCCACAGTGGCTCTGAACAATATTTGTTGCTGTGGTGAGGACCTTGATGTGTCTTTGCCTGACAATCTGGAACACTGCTGTGGAAAGTTTCTGCTTCTCTTTTGTGGGGTTTCATATAGTGGTGGCCAGCATGTAAGTTTGTTAAGCATTCTATTGATGATGCTAATTTTTTCACTTCTAGAAGCTGAGTAATCTTCAACTCACCAAGAAAAAAAAGCAGCTTGTCAACAGTCTTCTTCAAAATCATGCCATCCAATGCTTGGCAATGTGTTGTGGGCTGAAAAGTTAACATGTGTGTGCAAAAATAAATTTGATTGTGCGGGAACTTTTACTACTACATGCACAGAAACTTATTGACAGAGAAATATTATCAAGTGCTGCAAAAACTCTGATTTGTGGGTGGAAATTATTGACTCCCTTGTGCAATTTTTTTGGCTTTCTACCATTTCAGGAATATGATTTGGTAATTGGTCTGTTGTTGGCAACCTTGGCACCATACACGGATTTTAAAATATAACAATATCCCATTATGAATATTGTTACCTCTTGTCTTATAATATCTTATCTACATCACTGATCCGGTAAACTCCGGATACTTACCTGAACAGACATAACTTTCATTTCTAGAATTTCCTACCAAATTAGGGTTTATTATTAGCTACCATACTGTCAGTTTCAAGGCCTGAAGATATGAGAGCCATCTGGCATAACAATCTGGAGGCATCTGACATGTTGTATGTCATGAGGATGATCTACTCTATCTTTGTGAGTTCTCCATCATTTGGTATGATCTGGGATTCATTTAAATTGGTTATTGTATAGTTTGCAGGGACAAAAGAGATGAGAGGTGTGCATTCCCGCATTCCAGAGATATTGCGCATTTTCTGTATAGTGGGCAGGTGGTCTGGATAAGTCAATTCTCTTCAAACTAAGCTTTAACCTGGTGGTTGATAACCTCACACTTCGCAGGTGAAGCTCCGTACATGGGCAATGAAGTAGGCATAGTACCTGGTCGAAGAGGAATTGAAACCTTGGCATTGACATGACCTAGTCTGCTGTCTAGACCAAAAGCTTGTGTGTTCTTCTGTAGCACTTCCTCTAATCTCAGAAGTATGTCCGTTGGAATATCAGGTCCCAGGTTAACTAATTCTGATACTGGTCCAGAAATTGGTTCTTTGGGTACGGGTGTAGTCTTAGGCCCCCAATCCTCATCTCCTTCTAATTTATCATCCAAAACTTCTGGAGGAGGGCCACTACCTTTGGCAAGGTCTTGGTCCCTCAGCATCCCAGTAATAACAGTTCAAATGGCTTCAGCTGAGGCTACATACTTGGGCCACATATCATCCTCTGGGTGATCCAAATATGATGATGGATCTGCTAATCTTCCTATGATTTCACCTTTCCTTATGTATAAAGGTCTTGTCCTCCGACTCACTACTGGCAAGAGAGGATAGTCTGAGGTAATCCACATAAAATCAGAGTAAAATGATGAAAAATAGAGTAAAAAATATGCATGGTGCTCACTGTTGTCATGATGTCTGAGAGGCTGTGCCTAGGTTGCAAGGTCCACATCTAATCATAAAATATGGTGAAAAACTTGAGAAAAATAGCGATAAAATCACAAAAAAATGTTTAAAAAACAGGAATGGTGTTTGATATTTGGGGGGCTGTGTTTATATTTCAGTATCCACAATCAACCATGAAATATGGTAAAAATATTAGAAAAAATAGCTACAAAATCAAAAGGATAGGAGTAAAAAATAGAAATACCATCCACTGTTCCCATAATATCATCAGTATCAATGAGCACTATGACAATGTATTCTGCAAATTTTCTGTACATCTCCTGATTTGAAAGTGTACTCAAAACCCTTAAAATAGTACACAATATCAAAATGGTCAAAATGAAAGTTGTATCCCTAAACTGTAGCTTTTGAATTATTTCATAGGGTGCTCCCATTATAGAGATATGAAGATTTTTTGTATTTTACATTCTGTGGAAACAACACCAAACAACATGATAGATCTGTCACCAACAGTCTGCATCATCTCTATTTTTCCTCCTCATCTTTCCCTATTTTATTGCCATTTTATATTTATTTCCATATTTAGAAGCATGCTGTAGACCCTAAAAATTGTATGGAACATTGTAGATAACAATCAGTACTTTACACTCCCCAGGGTATTATATATGGAATGGGTGGATTCCATGGATTCCATGTGGAATGGTCCATATTTCATGGATTCCATATGGAATGGGTCAATTCCATGGACTCCATCTGGAATTCATGGAATATGGACCATTCCATATGGAATCCATGGACTATCCACCCATCTGGAATCCATGGAGGTTAGATGGTATAGTCAATATTTAAGACATATATATTTGGGACTAGTTGATACAATTCTAATGATAACCATTGTCGTATCATGTTGTTGTTGTCATTTGTATCGTCATCGTGTGGTCGTGTGGTTCTGGTGTCGTGGTCGCATCATTGTCATCTGGGCGTCTTTGTGTTGGGTTGGTTGTTGTGGTCGTGTGGCTGGTTGGGGTTCATTGTTGCATCGTGGTCGTTTGTTGTGGTCATGTGGTGTGGTGTTTGTTCATTGTTGTGTCGTTCGTTGTTGTGGTCAGCCATGGTCGGTGCTGGGGAGGGATGACATGGCCGTGGCCGCTGTCATCATCTGTCTGGTGGTGTGAGGTTAGGTTGGAAATGGGAAGAGGAGGGAGGGAGGGGGCTCACTATCCATGTCACCAACCGTGATGTGGCCATTGTCATCTCATCGTGTTGTTGTCCGAAGAGACAACAATGAATGACGACATTGTTGTTCATTGTCTGGTTGCCACATCAATGACGTGGCACCTGTTTCATTGTCAGAAAGGGATTTTGGGATTTGGGGGTGTGCTTACCTGGGTTGGACATGGCGCGACATGCCATGTCATTGTCGTTGCCTCTCGTTGACCTGGTTCTTGGCGGCAGGTTATGTGGCATTGGTGCATTGTTTGGATGGTGGTGGGCGAGTGGTGTGGCAATGGGCGGGCATTGGGCATTGTGGAAGTGGTGGGGGTTGAGGGATGAGTGTGACACCCAAAATGAACCTTGGCATTTGCTGACGTTCATTTGCGTGACCAGGCCCCAGAGCAGGACTAAGCGATGTGAGTTTCCCCTCTCATAATGGTGGCTTAGTGCAGCAGTGGGAACACAGCCTCGTTTACACACATGACACGTCATGTAGTCAAGTGTTCAATTCTTACTGTTGCCACTATTTTTGACAACACAATTAATGGGGCTTTCCCACGGAATTCCATGGAATCCTTATGGAATGGTACATAATTTGCAATTGAAGTCCATTGAAATTCCATGGAATCCACATGCACCATTCCATGGACATTCCATAAGGATTCCATAGTGGGTATGGAATGAAAAAATAGCTGGGGACTCACCTAAAAATATTCCATATGGATTCCAAATGGAATATACCGGGGAGTGTAAAGACCTCATAACAATAAGTAGCACCTTAAGCTCAGTGTTGCCAGTAGCAGGCCTCCTATAGCCCAGAACAGCATCTATAAACTGCCAGAAATACCCCCAATAACGAAAGAATAACAAGTGTTTTTATTTTGAAATTAGGACCCCAGACACCCCTAGTCATCCAGAAAATATATCCTAAGGCCATGCCAGTGGATAAATATATTTCCACAGAGTGACAGTCACAATTCAGGGTCTAGACATAATAAATATATTTTGTGTCCATCTCACTGAGGAAATATATTTCTTCAGTGTGACAGTCACAATTCAGGGTGTAGACAGAGGAAATAAATTTTGGGATGTGTGACACACTAGAAATATATTTAGTGTGACATTGGTGATTGTAGCATCCATGGAGTTTGCAAGACTAATAGTCAGTAGTCAGCAGGTGACTGGAGTGTCATGGCTCCCGTTACTCTAACCATCTTTACATTCCCTGCTTCTATCCTCATGTGTTCCATAGCGTAGACTGGTTGTAACTCCTTCAACATGGTGACAGATCTATCATGTTGTTTGGTGTTGTTTCCAGAAAAATACATAAACACAGCCCACCAAACATCATGGCCAGAGTGAACACCATTCCTGTTTTTTACACATTTTTTTCTGACTTTCTAGCTATTTTTCTTATTTTTCACCATATTTCATGATTATATGTGGACCCTGAGACCTGATCACAGCCCCTCAGACATCATGACAACAATGAGCACCATGCCTATTTTTTACTCATTTTTTCATCATTTTTTTCTGATTTTATGAGGACCAGAAAAAGGGTTTTTTTAAATCTGTATACCTTTGTTTGGTTGTGTTGAAAACCATTGCCATTGCCAAGTTGTCATCCATACCCATCCTTTTGCATCCATCCAATCCCTGCAGGTTTCCGAAAGCGCACACTACAGACTTTTGACACAATATCAAAATGGTCAAAAATAAAAGTTGCAGCCCTAAACTGTAGCTTTTTAAATATGTTTGAATTATTTAATAGGGTGCTCCCATTATAGAAATATGAAGATTTTTTTGTATTTTCTGGAAACAACACCAAACAACATGATAGATCTATCACCAACAGTCTGCATCATTCCTATTTTTCCTCCTGATTTTTCCTTATTTTATTGCTATTATTTATTTATTTCCATATTCAGAAGCATGCTGTAGACCCTAAAAACAGTACCCAACGTTGTAGATAACAATAAGTAGCACCCTAAGCTCAGTGTTGCAAGCAGCAGGCCTCCTATAGCCCAGGACAGCATCTATAAACAAAGGGGAAAATGCCAGAAATCCGAGGACTTTACACTCCCCCATGAGTTCCGGCGGAATCCGGTGGATTCCGAGTGGAATGTCAGAGTCCGCTAGATTCTGCCAGAATTCAGTTGGCTGGAGCCTCAGCCATTCCAGTTTCCAATTCCATGGACATTCCGATGGAATCCGCCGGAAGCTGGCGGAATGGTCAGAATCCGGGAGCCTCCCAGAACAGTTTCCATTGGAATCCATTGAAATTCCAACCAGATTCCATGGAATTCCAACGGAATATACATTCCACTTAAATTCCAATGGATTGCGTTGGATTGCGTTGGAATTCCAAAGGAATGCAGTGATTGCATCTGTTATTTTAATATAGAAAATGTTGGCATGAGCAAGGATTGAACCAGGGCCTTGGCAGGAATCATGTGACTAATGAGCAGCATTATTACCACTGTACTATATGACCATTGTAGGACATAGAATTTTTATTCTATATGTGTGATTCTCGCGTTGACCTTCCTAAATGAGCGTCGGCAAACACCGACGCTCGATTTGGCGGCATCAACAATCAACAACCCTCTTCCTCCTCAACTACCATCATCCCCCCATGACGACCTCCCCGTACCACAGCCCCTCCACATCGCCCACAGCACACTACCTTCATCCACTGCCCAACACCTCCATCCACCGCCCACTACCGTCGCCAACCGCCCATACCCACATCAGCGTACGCGAACAATGACGCCAACGTGGCAATGCCACGTCACCAGTCCCAGCTGCTCAACGATCGCCTGCTGACGCGACCACGACACACCACCAACATCATACGACCCAATGATGACTGCCCATGTACGAAGACAACTGCCCTCTCCCGACAATGATACGCCTGCATACAAAAACGGCCGCCCACATATGGAAACGACATGCCCACGAATGAAAGCGAAGACGCCCGCCCATGTACGACAACGAACACCCGCATACGAAGACGACCGCCCACGTATGAGAACAACCGAACGAAGAACGCCGTTCATCGTTTGTCGTTGATTTGAGGACACCCGGTGAAGGCAGATTCCAGCGGACTCCAACATATTCCACTCAGATTCCGTTGGAATCCATCGGAATGACATATTCCAGCGGATTCCGCCGGAACCCATGGGGGAGGGTAAAGTACTGAGAAATCTGCCCAATAATGAGAAAATAACAAGTTTTTTTCTTTTAAAACTAGGACCCCAGACACCCCTAGTCATCCAGAAAATATATCCTGAGCCATCCCCAAATGAAAAATATATCCTGAGGCCATGCCAGTGGAGAAATATATTTCCACAGTGTGACAGTCACAATTCAGGGTCTAGACATAAGAAATATATTTTGAGTCCATCCCACTGAAGAAATATATTTCTTCAGTGTGACAGTCACAATTCAGGGTCTAGACAGAGGAAATATATTTTGGGGTGTGTGATACACTAGAAATATATTTTGTGTGACATTGGTGCCCAAAATATATTTGGGTCAAAGTGCAGATATACAAGCCACAGGATATATATAATGTAGATATACGCACTGACTTTTAGTCCCATAGTATCCATGGAGTTTGCAAGACTAATAGTCAGTAGTCAGCGGATGACTGAAGTGTCCCTCTCCTGTCCCTCTCCCTGTCCCTGTCCCTGTCCCCTGTCCCTGTCCCTCCCCCCTCCCTGTTCCCTCTTCCTTCCCCCTCTCTGTTCCCTCTTCCTCCCCCCTACTTTAGAGCATCATTTAAGCTGATCCTGGAAGCTACAGTATCACCAACAGTGAGCACGACCCCCTCTCCTATTTTTTCTCCCATTTTTCAGCTATTTTATTGCTTTTTTTCATGTAGGATATCTACACTTTCCATATTTGAAATATGTAATAGACCCTGACAACAGTACTGTTTTTGAAATACATGTCGACATAAATGAAATGAATGAATGAAATATTAACCGGGGAGAATGAAACAGAGCTAGGTTAGGATGAGGAACATGCCAAGAGATAATGAAATACGAGTCAATACAAATGAAACACATGCCTTGAATGAATGAAATACAAGTCAACACAAATGAAACAAAAGCTGTGAGAATGAAATGGCATTTAATATGGTTCACGAGATGAATGAAAAAAAATTGAAGCATTTCTTGTGAGGAATGAAAGAGAATTGAAGCAGTTTTGAATGAAGCAAGCGCCGTGAATGAAATGAAATCATTTCATTTCATTTCCGGTAGCACTTCAGTCACCCACTGCCAACTGACTATTAGTCTTGCCAACTCCAGGTAT
>KN838757.1:969-15242 GCA_000827195.1 Laccaria amethystina LaAM-08-1
CACGAAGACAGCAACAGCGAGGTCGACGGAACCAACAACAACGCAAAAAACGACCCCAACACAGTCGATGAGCCCCACGGCATGACCCATGCCACCATCCCCAGTTCCCTCACCCTTGACGCCCTCGTAACGGACACCAACAACCTCAACGCCGACACCACAAACGCCCCCACCACCAATGCCCCCACCATGAACATCTAGTGTTTGCAGGTTCAGTCCTATGGACCGAGAAAATCCATAGAACCGACTGAACCGGACTGCAGTCCGGTCTTTTTTTCGGTTGCGGGTCTTCGTCACTGTCATTGCTGTCATCGCCGTTGTTGCTGTGTGATCCATCATGGCTGGGTTGCTTGTTTTGGGCTTTGCGGCATCCGAGCGGCATTGACGGCCAGTGACGAGGTTGGGTGGAGGTGGAGGTGGGAGGTGGGTGGCCGTGGTTGACCGAATGCACATGGGCGGCGCAATGGGCATGCTGCTCCCCTCGAGCAGGCGCTCGGTCCTGTAGGGGGGCGTGGATGAGATGGAAATGGGTCAGGGGGTCGACATACCTCATAAGCTGGCTTGGGGCCCCTGCTGCGTCGGCGACAGCGTCTTCCTGTGCACGATTCGTGGCCGTTTTCCCTTAAAAGGGTGAGTGGGGCACGTACCTCGCATGTTTCGTGCCCTTCTTCCTACCCTTTCCTGATCCTTTTCCCTTCCCCGTAACCTGCGAATCGTTGTCGTCGTCCTCTGTGGTATCCTTTGTGGCCTCTTTCTGTTTCTTGTTCGATTTGTCGGCGCCTGACACGGCGTGCTTGCGTTTCTTGGGTGCCGGGGATTGGCGTTGAAGCCCGCTGCAGTTGCATGGCTTCACAGATCATGTATTGGTTGGCATGGCGGTGTTGATGGGTTGTGAGATGTGGGGATGGTAGGGGATACCGTGGATGCATTGTCGATGGGTGGTGGTGATGCGGAAGGTTCTGGGTTGAGGGTTTGGGCAGAATTTCCACTTGCAGAATTTGCCGGCATCCTTTTTAGGAAGGTGGTTATCAGTTGGTATGGGCATAAAATACTTAGGTATATAAAGGCTTACATGGTACAACTGGTTGAGCACTTATAAGTAAAATTGTAATTGTGGCCATGAGGTCAAGAGTTCAATCCTTGATGTTGCGCTTTTTTAAAAAATTATATAATAACAACAACAGTGACAAACTGGATCCCTTGTACTTGGAAATTCCTACTGGACTCCTACTGGACTCCACTATACCCATTCCTTAGGAATCTGCAATTCCTTGCAATTCCAGTAGGAATTTACTAGGAGTCCAGTAGGACTCCAATACAAAATTTGTATGGTGATCAGCCAATATGAAATTTGTTGGAGTCCTCATTCAGTCTGGTAGGAATCTGGGAATCCGGTAGGAATAGGTGGGGGAGAGTAAAGAGCTCCGCTTTTGTGATATTTTGGAGTGTCCTTGACTTTATGTAAGTATATGGGGATGACTTTGACCAAACAACTCTCCGTCATTGAGTTTTGATATGCTCCTACAATTATAGTCAAGACTAGTTATGGGAAACTGCCAGATAGTCCAACTAATGATGAAATGCACATGGGGGACAGGATACACTAAGATATCAGTCAAGTCTAAGATTTCAACAGCATCATGCCCAGGGTGACTATGGTCAGACATAGAACAGCGGCTACAGATGAGGAAAGAAGGTTGACTATAATCAGAAAAGAATGTAGCTAATGACATGCAAGACAGGAAACCAGTGTTGTGATACACATATGGGCATGACATCAAAACAAATGCATACAAAGAAGTGTAGCAATGGTAAGACATCACCTTTAAAACCTTGACTATCTAGGCATTTGAGATAGTCAGTCTAACCAGAATTCTCTGAGGGTACCAAAACTCAATGATGGAGAGTTGTTTGGTCAAAGTCATCCCCACGTACCTACACAAAGTCAAGGACACTACAAAATATCAAAAATCGGACTACAAAGTTTTGTATTCTCAAAAAGCAGTCACCACAAACTTTTCTAATTTAATTCCTCTGGAATGAATCCACAGGAATCTGCAGGACTGACTGGAATATGGCAGGAATCAAGTCCTCACTCCACCCTGGAAAAAATGGTCTAGAATCAGTGTGGAATCAATCTACCATTCCATGGAATCCATATGGATTACACCAGCAAGGGTGAAGTACTGGAGATATGCATCAACTCAGGTGTGGGTGGGGGAAAAGAATAAATCTGTGGCCAGAGGAATCTGCAAGAGCACTTGCTTTGGATTTTCAGTGACTTCTGATATAATGCCACACCATACAGTCTTTCACATGAGATGTCTCCAACCTGGTTTGCCAACCAGTATATTTAACACCCAATGACAATGCTTTTATGTTCTTCCTCAGCATATCAGAGTTGCTCTCAAAGAAGCCCTATTTTGAGTTGTATGCACAAGATTTTGATGTCAAACTTCTGTTCCACTATCAAGGTGTCCAAAGCAGCAGATGCTGGGCTAGTCCTTACTCTTGGTTCATTTGGGTGAGGTGTGTGCAGAGGGACTTGGAGATTAAGAAGAATAGGTGGCAGGTTTGACTGAGTTGGGGTGAACTTACACTGGCAATGGGTGCAGGAGAGGGCATAGGAATGGGTCAGGCAGAGTGAGAAAAGGGCCCCTAAAAATCTCTAGACAGCAGGAGACTCGACAACGGCGAAGAAAGAAGAGTCACCAACCCCGATAAGGGATGATGACCCCTGGATACAGGATGGTGTCAGGGTCCAATCTTGAGGGCTATTAGCGGGAACACATTCGCCGTCATCTCAGATGATAGGGACCAGGCAGATATGCCAAGGGTCTTTGCGAATATTGAAGTGATGGGGGCAAAGGTGCCAAATGCCGTAATCAAAGGTGCTGGCCTCGTACTATGAAAATATAAATAAAATAAATAAAAAAGAGAAAAAAAGACACACCGATGAATACAGCATGCTACCTTCGGGTTTTCCCAGTAGCCATTCCTCCCACTTGGGATTAACGAGGTCCACAGGCAGAACAGCATACACATTATAGAGACTTTTGCGTATGCGCAGGTCACTATATGTTTCCGAACTGCGCTGTTGAAGCTCCTTGATGTAAAGAGACTGAAATTAATAAAGAAATATATTTTTAGAAAGTAAAAAGCGAAGCCTTACCATGTAAGGATGAGCGCAATCGAGTAGTAGAGCTGTCTCTTCGTTGCTACATGCGGCATCGGGCCCTAAGACGAGTAAGGCCCTGGCAGCAAAAAAGGCGGCGCGCGAATAGTTTGAACCTTTGAAGACGAAGAGGCGTTTCGACATGTTGTTGTGTGAAAGGAAGTTGTGCAGAAAAGAGGGACTTAAAATCGCTTAAGTGTTCAAAATTTTATATTGTCACCACTTCTTCATGGAAAATTGAATGCCCTCATTTCTGTGGTTGTAACAAGCACAAAATCGCTCAGAACAGACCAGAACTCATGATAATACGGATTTTTGATCAATACACAGAGTGCCTTAGATGCACTGCCACAATCACAATGGTAACCAGTGTCCTCTTCAACGTTCATTACTTACCTATCTCTAGTGCCAGGTATTGCATTTGTCTTGGGCTATCAGATGATCCATTCTCTCATGCGTCAATCTGTTGCGAAGCTTTGAGGATCGCATAATATAATAAGAAAGCTTAATGGGCGCTAAAACCTTAACAAGGTAAAAATGTACCTTGCCTCATGGAAACAATGATGTCATGTGTTCTAGAAATAAGCACAATTACTATAACTAGCAATTGCATGACAAAATGAGAATACACACTCGACAGACGGCGATCTTTTGATTAAATATGAATAAAATCCTTAACATGAAGGAAAATTGTCCTCACACAGGGATCTTGTAATGACTGAGGACGGTCAGTATTATAGTAAGGGGGAGATGATACGGAGTGTAACAATACACACCTAAAAAATCGAATTTTTAGCATTTTACATACAAAACCCAACAGTACTATTTAATACATTTACAATGATTACAAGGATCAATGGACAAGCCCTGTCCAGTTTATTAAAGTATTTATCTAAGAAATGTGCAGTCTATGGGAGAAGAAATTGTGGTCAGCATGTGAACGGGCCACTTCAATATGCTCGAAGTCTATAAAAGACAACACTACCATGAAATATTACGCTACAGGTGTTTTAAAGTAGAGACACCTCATATTTTAAAAGGATTAAATTTGTATAATTTGAAGAAAGAGGTGTATGCAAATAAATGCGACGTGAGCCAGACAGTTGAAGTCAGAAAGTCACGTGTGGAAAAGTATTATGCAAGCAAGCTCGATTGGTCGAACTTGTGACACACATGACTTGTCACACAAAAACAATACATCTGATATTATGTTGCCTCGAGAAATTAAGTTTGAGGAAAATATTAGCTTTCCTTCCTAATTAAAATAAGAGAATGCTACTAGTGCTAACTACAGTACAAGTATGAAGCCTATTAATAAAAAGGGACTACTAAAGTAATAGTAGTCCCTACCACATTTTATGATAAACCACAGGCAGTTGCCTGCACAGTCATCTGTTTCCTCCCAAGTGTGTTATGATATGAGATGCCCAGGCAAGTGAATGAAAAATGTCTCATTCTTTTGCCTGGCATATTTCATTCCTTGCCTTGCATACATTTCATTCCTTGCCCTAGGATATTTGATACCAGCCTATTGAATTTTTCATTCCATGCTCTGGCTTTTTTCATTCCTTGCCCTTGCTTTTTTCATTCCCTTTTTCATTCCTTGCCCTAGCATTCATCATTCTCCTTTTCATACCTTACCCTGGGCATTTTTCATTCCCCTTGTGGGGTTTTTCATTGCTGCCCTCTACATTTTTCATTCCTTGCCCTGGGCATGTTTCCTCCCCTCCACATTTTTCATTCCTTGCCCTGTGCATTTTTCATTACCCTTGACAGGTTTTTCATTCCTGCTCTCCATATTTTTCATTCCATTCCCTGGGCACTTTTCATTTCCCTTGGGGGGTATTTCATTCCTTACCCTTGCATTTTTCATTCCTCCCCTCTACATTTTTCATTCCTTGCCCTGCGCATTTTTCATTCCGCTTGACAGGTTTTTCATTCCTGCTCTCTAGATTTTTCATTCCTTGCTCTGAGCTTTTTCATTCCCTCAGGGGGGTATTTCATTCATTACCCTGGGTTATTTTCATTCCTCCCCTCCACATTTTTTATTCCTTGCCCTAGACATTTTTCATTCCCCTTGGGGGCATTTCATTCCTTCTCTGGGCTTTTTTCATTCCCCTTGGGGGGTTTTTCATTCCTGCCCTCCACATTTTTTCATTCCTGGCTTTGGGCAATTTTTCATTCTCCTTGGGGGTATTTCATTCCTTACCCTAGGCTTTCCTCATTCCTGCCCTCCACATTTTTCATTCCTGCCCTGGGCTTTTTTCATTGCCCTTGGGGGGGGATTTATTTCATTGTGCTAAAAATAGCCAGAAAATCAGACAAAAAAAGGGAATGCTTTCAGGGTCCACTGTTTATATCCAAAAAGGGAAATATCATTGGAGATGACTAAAAAGTGGAGGAAACCAAGATAAGTATGATAGCACATGTCAGGGTCCATTTGTGAGGATGGTCACATGACCAACTTCCTAAAATGGTGAAAAAACGAAAGTTGTAGCCCTGCAATATACCTTCCAGAATCAGTTGGAATTTTGTTCTGAAGTGCTCCTGTTAGAGGATATGAGGTAAAAGATTTTCAAAAGCTCCGCGTTTTTTTTTGTTTTTTGCATTTTTCTCCATGAAAACAAAACCAAATAACATGATTTCACCACATTTAGAAAGCTAAGAGAAAGGGCTACAACTATTGTATCGTTGGAAAATTTGCCCAAAAGGGCAGGTCCATGCCCTAAAAGGGAAATTGCACTTCAGTCACCTGCTGACTACTGACTATTAGTCTTGCAAACTCCATGGATACTATGAGACTAAACGTCAGGGTGTATATCTACATTGTATACATCCTGTGGCTTGTATATCTGTACTTTGACCCAAATATATTTTGGGCACCAACATCATACAAAATATATTTCTAGTGTGTCACACACCCCAAAATATATTTCCTCTGTCTAGACCCTGAATTGTGACTGTCACACTGAAGAAATATATTTCTTCAGTGGGATGGACTCAAAATATATTTCTTATGTCTAGACCCTGAATTGTGACTGTCACACTGTGAAAATATATTTCTCCCCTGGCATGGCTTTGCATTTTGGGATGACTCAGAATATATTTTTTGGATCACCAGGGGTGTCTGGGGTCTTAGTTTCAAAAGAAAAAAAAATGTTATTTTGTTACTATTTGGGGCATTTTTCTGGTGTTTATAGATGCAGTCCTGGGCTATAGGAGGCCTGTTGCTTGCAACACTGAGCTTAGCAGGCTACTTATTCTGATCTACAATGTTGGGTACTGTTTTTAGGGTCCACAGCATGCTTACAAATATGGAAATAAATGAAAAATAACAATAAAATAGGGGTGATGCTGACTGTTGGTGACAGATCTACCATGTTGTTTGGTGTTGCTTCCATAGAGGAAAATACAAAAAGAATTCATATATCCATAACGGGAGCACTGTAAGAAATTATATCAAAAAGGCTCCAGTTTGGAGCTACAACTTTCATTTATGACCACTTTTATATTGTGTACTATTTTTAGGGGTTGGAGTACACTTTCAAATGAGGAAATGTACAGAAAATTGGCATAAAATTATTAAAACATTGTCATACTGCTCATTGATACTGATGATATTATGAGAATGGTGAATACTGTTTCTATTGTTTACTTACATCTTTTTGATTTTTTAGTCATTTTTTCTAATATTTTTGCCATATTTCATGGTTGAATGTCGATACTGAAATATAAACACAACCCCCCAAACATCATGGCCACAGTTAACACCATGCCAGTTTTTTACACATTTCTTTCTGACTTTCTACCAACTTTTCTTATGTTTTTCACCATATTCTATGATTAAATGTAGACCCTGAAACAATTTTTCTTAATTTTTCTGATTTTCTGAGGACCAGAAAAAGGTCTTTTTAAAGTCTGGATACATTTGTTTGGTTGTGTTGAAAACTATTGATATTGCCAAAGTGTCATCCAAACCCATCCTTTTGCATCCATCCATTCCCTGCAGGTTTTTGATGGGGAAATTAATGGGATACATGCTTAAATATTGATGAAACCATAATCTATTTTTAGTTTTAATATCATCGGTATCAATGAGCACTCCGCTTTTTTCATTAGAAAAGACTAGTGTGAGCTTCTAAACTTTGTGGTTTCCGCTTTTTCATTAGAAAAGTTGTGGTGTCTGGTTTGGCTGTGTTTAAAACTAATGCTATTGCCAAGTTGTCATCCAAACCCATCCTGTTGCATCCATCTAATCCGTAAAGGTTTTTGTGTGGGAAATTGATGAGAGACATACTTAAATATTACAAGCACCTTAATCTATTTTCAGTTTGTGTTATATCAAGTAGAGGAAAGCAGAAAACCTTGCATTTTTCTCAATGAAAACAACACCAAACAACATAATTTCAACACATTTAGAAAGCTAAGAGAAGGGGCTACAACGATTGTATCACAAGAAAAATCATCCAAAACATATGGTGCATATCCTAAAGCAGAAATTGATGCTGATAGACTACGAAAGCCGGACATACACTACAAATTGTACTGATACCATTGACTACAGTTATTGTCATCTATTTATTAGGCCCCTTGCTGACCAAGGGTCATCCAAAGTCAGCCTGCCCCATTCATCCCATTCAAGGCAGGTATTTCATGGGGAAATGAGTGGGGTATGTACAGTGGGATATGTACAGAAATATAGCAGGAACCATATTCCACTTTTAGATTGAAAAATTTTATATATAAGAGAGCAGCAGAGACCAAAAAGCACCCCAGGTGTGCATTTTGAAGATTTGTGTTTACATATATTTGTCTAGGTTACTCATTAGAAAAACTTTGTAGTGTCTTTGACTATGTATAGGTTGATGGGGAAATTAATGAAGATTTGAGATGGGTTGACTTTTTGTCATAAGCTGGTCTTCTACATTAGTGGAGCCTGTACCATCTTTTCAGACATGTCATGTCATGCCTAAATTTGTCTTCTGCATCAGTGCAGTCTGTACTCTCTTTTCAGATCAGTAGCTACTCTTCTAGTTATAACCCTAGTAAACATAATCTTTTGTAGTCTCTCAGTATCAATTTCTGTTTGAGGATATGCACTTTCCTTTTTGGACGGTTTTTCTCATGATACAATAGTTGTAGCACCTCCTCTTAGCTTTCTAAATGTGTTGAAATCATGTTGTCTTGTATTGTTTTAATTGAGAAAAATGGAAAACAAAAAAAAAACAGGACACTTTTGAAAATGTTTTACCTCATATCTCAACAACAGGAAGACTTTAGTAAAAATAGCCATAAAAAAAAAAAACAAAAAATAGAGATGGTGCTCACTATTGGCGATTATGTTGAGGCAGTGCATCTAATAATTCTTGAAATTGTACAGCACTCATCACCCAGTTTGAACAATGCCAAAAGCAAATGACAAGCAGAAACAAAAATCACTTCATGACTGTGAGTGATGCCCCTTTTTACTGTAATGTATTGCCTGGACAAATTCAATGGCATTTGACAAGGATTTTTTTATTATTTCAGGAGACTGTGCTACATTGCATCTTACAGCTCACACCCTCTGACATTGTGGAAACTACACTGACAATCACCTCACTGTGCAAGAAGGCAGCTGAGATTTAGCACAAAGATGTGGATGTAAGTTCTCATTTATTTATGATAGACTGCCTGGAACAGACTTGATTTATCTTATAACACATAGATGAAAAGCTCAGTAAATGCCTCAACCAGGAATGGCAGACTGCCAACTGTCCTGAATCTCTCAGGGAGGCCCTGGACAACTACATGTTGTGCCAGAAGCTTAGCCATGTAGGCCACTGGAAAAATCAGGGTATTGTACGTTAATCACACTGGCTCTAACCTTGGATTTTTTCTCAGTATTTCAAGACTTTTCAGGCACAGCTGCTGGGGCTTTTCAGTAGGCTGTATCATATCAGTGACTAGTGTTTTAAAGTCCAGTCTGGTCCAGTTTTTTACTTCTAAATGAGGCAACTGGTCACCGCAACAGATTCAGATATTAAGAGACTGCAACCAGTCCATTTTAGACCAGTCCTAATGGGTTCACAATGTGAAAGAAACCAGTCCAGACCAGTTGCAACCAGTCTTTTGTTGTAAAATTTAAGCAATTCCATCAAGATCTGACTGAGATATGGTGAAAACAGAAAGGACATACATTCAATACTTCTCATTCCTCCACTGATTCCGGCCGGAATCCGGCCGGAATCCAGGAATTCCGGTGGAATTCCGGCAGGATTCTGGCGGAATTGACAGGATTCCAGCTGGAATCCTTGCCTACAAGTACAGAAAAAGTACTATAAGAGTATCTAAGGTATAGCTACTTACAATCAATAAAGGAACTACAAAGGCAACACAAGGAACTATTTAATTAGTAGCCAGACAAAAAATAGACCATAAAAAAGTATTATATAAGAGTATATAAGGTATAGCTATTTACAAGCAATACAAGAACTACTAAGACAACAAAATGAACTATTTAATTAGGAGGTACAGACATAAAATACACTATAACGATGAACGACACCTGTCGTTCATCGTTTGGTTCCACATTGTTGTCAGCAACGTTGAACCTACATGATAATATCATAAAATACATGAATACATGACGAACGACGACAGTCGTCGTCGTTCGTCGTTTCTGCCTTCACCATCCTTCTCATCTGCCGTCTGGTTGCCACGTCACCGACGCGACGGCAACGTGGCACCTGACTGGTGCTTGTTTACTGGGTGATGTGGCATGGTATTGCCACACGCACCGTTGTCGTGTTCATCGGTTTCGTGTGGTGGTGGTGGGGGTGGTGTTGTGATGGCGGCGGTGGTTTCGGGGTGTGTTGTGTGGTGGTCAGGGTTAGGGAGGTGAGTTGGGTCGAGGGGGGAAGGGATGCTCACCGTTGCGATTGTATAAAGAACGCCGAACGACAACAATGTTGTCGTTCGTCATTTGGGTGCCACGTCGCTGACGTGGCACCTTGGATTCCATCGAGATGTGCATGGGTTGTGTTGATGGTTCCATTGTTGTTATCACGTTGCGGCGTGGTGGTCGTTGGCGTGTTGCAGTGTGGTGGTTGTAGCTGCGTGGTGGTGGTGGTGTCGTGTGGTGGCGACGGACAATGATTGATGTCCTCGTTCGTCGCTTGGTTGCCACGTCACCGATGGTGGTGACATGGCAAGTGGTTCTGGTGTTAGTAAACGGAGCAGGGGGGAGGGGACTCACTCCGGGTTGCACAAATGAACATGATGAACGACGAATTCGTCGTCGACGTGTCCGGCGCTCGTTTGTTAGGTGACATGGCGTTGCTACGTCGTTCGTGTTGTGCTGGTTGTGGGCGACAGATGTGGAGGGAGGCAGGTGTTGTTGATGGTGATGATGGCGTGGCGGTGGCGATGAAGCGACGGGGGCGGCAAGGCGATGGTGGGTGAGCGTCGTCGAGGGTGGTGGTGGTGGTTGAGGAAGACATTGTTTGTTTCTTGATGACATCCAAATCGAGGGTCGGCAAACGCCGACACTCGATTTGGACGTCGTTGGGCACCTTACACATTCCGCGGATTCCGTTCTGGTGCAATTCCGTCAAGGGTAATTCCTGCATTCCGCCGGAATTTGAATTCCGTTCGAAAATTCTGCCGGAATTTTTTATCAATTTGGCAGGTGCCTCTGCCAAATTTGATTCCTCTGGAATTCCGGTAATTGCCTGGATTCCGCTGGAATCCGGCCGGAATCAGTGGAGGACCATAAAGACCTCCATACATTCAAATTGCAGTGTGTAGTTTGGAATTTGCAGTTTGTAGTTGCAATTCAAATTCATTTGTGATGTTAAATATATAAAATCACATGGTACAAATGGTTATGTGTGTTGTTGTTATTTTTATGATGTCATATAGCTGTACATAAGATAATTATAGGTCAGGTAAATTTACAACAAAATACATGTACAAGAAATGTTTTTGGCCATATCTTAACCAATTCTTGACCGTTTTTGATGATTCAGGGACCCAAAATTAAGGAAATATGTGCCTGAGTAGGGTCCAACACATCATGGGACGAAAGACAAGTTGTAAGTGGTCTAAACCGGTTTTTTTTGGTTTTCAAATATTTACAAAAACATGGCAACTGGCAACTGCAACTGACCCCAAATGTGGAGGTCTTTACACACCCCCACATGTTCTGATCAGCACTGATCAGAGTTCTCAGCACTGAGCACTCTGATCAGTGCTGAACCACTGAAAGCTGTACAGTGACACTGGACAGAACTGAGTGATGCTGAACAGAACTGAGTGACACTGAACAGAACTGAGTAATTGTTTATTATCATGAGTCAGAGTCATATAATGCGCATTTTGACCAGTTGTAAGTTACTACTTTGGAATAAAAATTACATGGCACTGTTCTACTCATTAATACGATTCTAACCGTATATAGAACGTCCTGACTGGTCGAGTTTTGAACTCGCAATCGATGTTGGGCTGTTTTCTTGCGGGCATGGGACCGTTCGGCAATTGCTGATCACGCGTCTTCTGTGACAGGTCTGACGTCTCATGCTTCTTATTCAACCACCATCCTCCCACCACAGCACTTATCGCCCACCCATCGCTACCACCCCATCGCCGCCCATCGCCACATCGACTCACCAGCCAGCATGCTGTCAACCCACTCTATGATCCCCACCACACGCAGTGACCACGCCTGCCACTCTCTGCCCACATCCCCTAGCCAAGCCACGAAGCCCAACGAACCCCGGACCACCTCCAATGACAACAAGGAGATGGACAGCCAGCACGTGGTACCAACGACAACAGCACCAACACCAACAGCACCAACACCCATGGAACCAACACCGACAAATCCGGAAACACCAGCAGCAACGACGACGATCAAGACATGAGCACCAACGACCAGGACAGCAACACCCAGAAGGCCAACGACAACAACAGCAGAGCCGGGGGCAACAGCGGCGACAACGACCACAACAACAACCGAGACAGGGGTGACAACGACCACAGCCGCGACAGCAATGCCCCCATGCATGTCGACGAACTGCCCACCAAACGAACGACCAAACACGTGAGCAAGGGGAACAAATGTGAGAACGACCACAACAGTGACAATGACCTCCTCATGTGTGTTGATGCAACGCCAGCTGACAACAAAGAACACCCCGCCCCCCTCTTGAATGACAACGACAGTGATGCCCTCATGCCTGTTGATGAACTGCCCACCAAACAATTGTTCTTGATTAGAACACAACTATCGTGTTTATACCTTTGAAGAACCTGAAGACTGGTCCCCTTGTGGTCGTCATGATGTTGTGCTGTGGGATCAAGAGGATCTTAATTGGCTTTTGATCGAAAATTAGTATATTTTGTGACTTCTGATGGTGAGTACCTGATATTTTCTAGACTTAATATCAATGTAAAATACCATTGATCTTAGGTCACTGATGACTCCAATACTCTATCAGCATCTCGCTTTCCCTCTGTTCCTCTCAGTGTTGCTCCCGCTTCTGTGTCTGCATCTGCTCGTCTTTCTACTGGTCCAGATACCCCAGATGAGGATGGAGTTCTTTATGACAAAGACATTCTCAATAACCCTCTCTGGCATAATGCAAGGTCTTAGCAGTGCCCCCCCTATTCCTGCAGGAATCTGGTCATTCCGGTGGAATTCTGGTGGATTCTGGTGGAATGAAATTTGGCGGGGGGGGCCTGCTAATTTTGTCATTCCAGTGGAATTTGATCATTCTGGAATTTACAGCAGAATGGGAGGTCTTTATTGTCCTCCACTGATTCCGGCCGGAATCCGGCAGAATCCAGGCAATTCCCGGAATTCCAGAGGAATCAAATTTGGCAGAGGGACCTGCCAAAGTGATAAAAAATTCTAGCGGAATTTTTGAACGGAATTCAAATTCCGCCGGAATGCAGGAATTACCCTCTACGGAATTGTGCCGGAATGGAATCCACAGAATGTGTAAGGTGCCCAACGATGTCCAAATCGAGCATCAGCGTTTGCCGATGCTCGATTTGGGCATCATCAACAAACAAACAATGTCTTCCTCAACAACCACCACCACCACTGTCGACGACACCCACCCACTATCGCCTCCCCGCTACCGTCGCTTCATCGCCACCGCCACACCATCATCACCGTCAACAACACCCGCCTCCGTCCACATCTGTTGCCCACAACCAGCACAACACGAACGACGTGGCAACGCCACATCACCTAACGAACGAGCACCAGCCACGTCAACGACAAATTCATCCTTTGTCGTGTTCATTCATGCTAGCCCAAGTGAGTCCACTCCCCCCTGCTCTGTTTACAAACACCACAACCAGGGGCCATGTCACCTCCATCAGCGACATGGCAACCAAGCGACGAACCAGGACATCGATCATTGTCCATCGCCACCACACGACATCACTACATCACCACCATCACTCAACTACGACAAGCTCACTGCAACGTGCCAACGACCGCCACGCCGCAACGTGATAATCACAACGAAACCACCAACACGATGACCCATCTACATCTCGATGGAATCCAAGGTGCCACGTCAGTGACGTGGCACCCAAACAACGAACGACAACATTGTTGTCGTTCGGCGTTCTTTATACAATCGCGACGGTGAGCACCCCTTCCACCCTCAACCCAACTCACCTCGCTAACCCTGACCACAACGCAACACACCCCGAATAGTGTTTGCAGGTTCAGTCCTATGGACCGAAAAAATCCATAGAACCGAACTGAACCGGACTGCAGTCTGGTCTTTTTTTCGGTTGCGGTTGCCCAAATTTTGTGTTATTCCAGTTGCCAGTTGCCTCATTTAAAAAATCTTTCAAAACCGTTCAAAGACCGGTTTAAATCGGTTGCAACCGGTTAAACGGTCACGTAATTTACGTAGCCTTTTAACCACTTTTATTACCTTTAATTTGATTTTTGGTTCATAAAAAACGTTTAAGAATTGAGAAAGATATAACTAAATCCATTCTGAGACAAATATTCTTTTTCTGCAACTTCTACCAGAATGAATTTAATTCTAACTCACTCAAATTTTAATCTTTTTTATTCATTCTATTGTTG
>KN838757.1:15602-46886 GCA_000827195.1 Laccaria amethystina LaAM-08-1
GCAATATGTGGGTCGGTCCTAGACCGGTTGCGGTCCACGGTTGCCCGTTTTGGGGGCAAAAAACCGGACTGAACTGAACTTGCGAACACTAACCCCGAAACCACCGCCGCCATCACAACACCACCCCCACCACCACCACACGACAACAGCGCATGGGGCAACCACGCCACGTCACCCAGTAAACAAGCACCAGCCAGGTGCCATGTCGCCATCGTGTCGGCGAGGTGGCAACCAGACGGCGAATGACAAGGATGGCAAAGGGCAAAAACGACGAACGACAATGTCTGTCGTCGTTCATAATTTATTCATGTATTTTATGATGTTATCATGTAGGTTCCACGTTGCTGACAGCAATGTGGAACCAAACGATGAACGACAGGCGTCGTTCATCGTTATAGTGTATTTTATGTCTGTACCTACTAATTAAATAGTTCATTTTGTTCTCTTGGTAGTTCTTGTATTGCTTGTAAATAGCTATACCCTATATACCATTATATAATACTTTTTTATTGTCTATTTTATGTCTCTGACTACTAATTAAATAGTTTCTTTTGTTGTCTTTGTAGTTCCTTTATTGATTGTAAACAGCTATACCTTAGATACTCTTAGAGTACTTTTTTTGTACTTGTAGGCAAGGATTCCAGCTGGAATCCTGTCAATTCTGCCAGAATTCTGCCAGAATTCCAGAATTCTGTCGGATTCCTGCGGAATTCCTGGATTCCAGCTGGATTGCGCGGATTCCGGCTGGAATCAGTCGAGGAATGAGAAGTATTGCAGAATGGTCCCTGGAATGGCATTCCCAGGAATGGGCAGGAACGGAATTCCATTCGAATTTCGTTTGTTTATTTGTTACTAATAGTTTATTTGTTTGTATGAATGAGGGAATGCCATTCCCGGGACCATTCTGGTGTAAATTCCAGAATGATCAAATTCCACCGGAATGAGACAACACCGGAATGACAAAATTAGCAGGCCTCCCTGCCAAATTTCATTCCACCGGAATGACCGGATTCCTGCAGGAATAGGGGGGCCACTGCTAAGACCTTGCTTGGGGGCTCATGGAGAAGCTCATGCCACAGGGGGTCATTGATGAGACTAACCAGCACATTCAATATTACAGTTTACTGGAACTGATGACCAAAAGTTTTCCCCAGGTAAACCTTTACTCATTTGTGACAGGGTCTGGATATACTATCCAGATTGATAATGTACAGCTTACTTATGTTGTCACAAAGAGAGCACCACCTGAGGGATACCCCTCAAAATGTTATAATGCACAAGCCAACTTTTAACCAGCTATTTCTCTGAATGTCTAATTTAGTCTGAAATAGACAGGCCCATATCTACAAAACATACCCCCCATGCATTCACCTTTCACTTTGGTTGGAGGCCCAACAAGAAACCCCCTTCACCCTCCTCTTATATTACACATAGATTATCTAAGAAACTAGACCCTGTAAATGGCCCATTGGGTGGTGGTGATGGCTTTGTTGAACATACTCTACATGTTGTTGTCAGACAGGCTCCTGGGATGATGATGGCAATGACAACAAAATACATGAATGGAACCACAAAGGGTTATTGTATGGATAACTCTGGGTCGCCATCACCTTCTTTAAGCACATTAAGGAACCATGGCTGGAAGCAACTCAGGGTGAGCTTGGATTTAGTGTGGGGTCTTTTAACATGAGTATTAGTCCCTGCTTTTTGTATTGTACACTTGATGGTCTGTTCAATTCACTATTTTCATCATCTCATTTTGCTCAAGAGCTCACTTAGTTGTCAACAATCTGCAGACCACTTCAGTCACCCATTTATTACTGACTATTAGTCTTGCAAAATCCATGGGTACTAAAGAACTAAAGGTCAGGGTGTATATCTATGTGAAGTCACTGAGTCTGACACATCAGGTGTGTGGGCACTTAGCCCATTTGATATAAAAATCTAGCTGCACTGGCTGCAACAATGGTGAACACATCCCACCACCCACCACCAGTGAACATGGCCCACAGCCCTTCAGGAGCAGTGAACATGGCACACCACCAGCATACACCAACAGCAACAATGGTCCACCACCATCACCCACAATGGCCCTCAGCACACCCAATTTTTCATTGATCAAAGCAGCCTTCTGCAGGCAATCACTCATTGTACACTAGTTCATAACAAGTTGCCCTGAACCATCAAGTGAGCCCACATTTAACTTATTATCTTGTAGCATTCTTTAAATTAGACATCTTTTGGATGGAAGAGGAGCAGAGTTCTGTACCCAGGAGTATCCACTCTCATCATTGGTCCAATCATCTATCATAATATATGGCAGAGAGGAGAGCCCAAAGTCTTCACCATAGATTAACTCTTCCATTTCTTGATCAATGTCATCTGCAAGCATCTGCAAACCCTGCCCCCACTTATAGATGTCAAGTGTGTACTCTTTGTATGTTATCAGAGGATGATTCTCATTCACATATGTTGTAGATGCACTATTATTTTGATATGCAAGTAAAGAGATATATTGCTGGTACTTTTCCACACACTTGTAAGGTAAGGTAATCCCACTAGTAAACAAAGTTCAGCTTCATGTTTAACAGCACTAGAAACAAATATGATGAATAACAGATCTTATAGGTGAATCTCAAGTACTTATGAGTGTACACTTTCAAAATCGTTATTAGATGCTTTCTTAAAGTTTCCTTTTCTCTCCAAGCAATAAACTGCAAGCATGCATTCAGTTATTTCTAATGTCATTGACACCCAAGAGGAACTGGCGAGTTGCAGCAACAACCTAATTGTGCAGAGATTGAATGTGCTTCATGTAAGAAAAATAGGATAAAAATAACAAACCATGCTACAGGGATACTCAAGAGTGTGATAAGCATGGAGTGGTAGCAAAATTTTGAGGCATAAGCAAGATAAGGAAGGTGAGACCTAATCATATCAACTGCAGCAACATGGATAGCTAATGAGGTTTGCACTCCTCTTGCCAGAAGAGAATTTGATGTTGCAACCAGGTCCTGCACTGTAAATGTGTACAAGAATAAAGTCTACTGGGGTGTACTGCAGGGGGTCAAAGGAAGGAAGGCAGTCATTCCTATCTATATTATTCTGTCGTTGGAGGGGGTGGTGACAAAATAATATTTGTAGGGATGCCATTGTTGCAATCGTCAGCCAGTCGTGCCTCTCCCTCCCATGATAGGGGTGCTTCTCCCTCCACCGCCCGCGTTCGTGCTCCACCTTCCACCCACAGGCATGCTCCTCCCCCCCACCCCCACTAGCGCCGCTCTTCCCCCCAGCGGTAGTCGCACCTTCACACCCACCTGACTTTTACTCCTTACCCAGTAATATTTGTATTGCTATTATTTTAAATAAACTTATTTTATGTATTCATATATGAATGTTGTAAGGATTGGAATAAATGGGGAAAGTTAAGTATAGTAAGTAAGTGACTGGAAGTGTTTAACAGATTGTCAAATGTCATGTAGTCATCAGGAATCCTGAGGACTTGACAATTTTTTTCTCCTAGAACTCAAAATCAGCAAAATTATAATGTAGTCCTGCAGGAATCCTGTGAGACCTGCAGGACTCTAAGAGGGACTGATAAGTACTGAATGGGTGTCACAGAAGTGCTGAAAAACAAATTATGTTTCTGACTTTCACCAAGTAATGACCTCGAGAGGCTTGAGAATTCCAAAAAAGTATCTTGAATTGCCACTGCTGGGTTCATGGCAGTACTTTACCCTCCCCAGGTTATTCCATATGGAATCCATGGAATGTAGGGTGGAATCCACAAAATGTCAGATGGATTCCATGGAACATAATTCTTTACTTTTCCATATGTTGGGGAGATGGATTTCATGGAATAGCAGATGGATTCCATGGAATCCATATGGAATGAGTTCATGGAATCATAATTCTTTACTTATCTTATACCATTTTCAGAGTGGAATCCAATGAATAATCATTTTACACTTAAAATAGTCTGTTGTTTGAATTGATTGATATAATACAAAAATTTGAGCTTGTGTCTACTAGAATCAGATTACATCATTGTCACTACCACCATCATCACTATCACCACCATCACCATTATCTCCTTTTTTCATCTTCTCTTCCCTCTTTTTTATCTTCTCAAGAACATAGTGGGTATGATAAAATAATATAGCACACAAAAACAAATTAAAATTGTCAACAGTCATTCTTTTTAAAATAGAATCAAATCCTCCAATCCACCCATTCAGTTGTTCACATGCTTGAGTATTGAATGCTCTTTTCACCTGGAAATGTATCACCCATAAACTTCAAAATGTTTGTTGGTGACTCAGATTTTGCAAACTTGACCCATGCAATGACAACACCACAAGGTGCACAAATGGTTTCCACACAATAATAGCAACCAGGACTAAAATGGTTTTTATTTTCTACTTCAGGAGCATCTTCATCATGGGGTTGAACTTTTCTGGGAGCTTCTGAATTCCAGGCAAGACATTTATTTGGTCTATTTAGCATTTGTCGTACTCCAGCCAAGCTTGACTTTGTTTGAGACTGTCTATATTGATGCCAGTCATTGCGATGTTCCTGACAAGCTTGAGTCCCTTCAACCTTGTCATTTTGACAATCCCGAACACGACAACGGTTACAAAACTCTCTTTCATGGGTTTGACAAAAGGTTTTGTACAATTCTCAAATGCACAATGAGTTGGTCCCATAACAATGCCATCCATTACAACCATGTTCACCATGGCTGGTTTATTTCCAATATCAACATCCATTGGATCATCAGATTCTGCTAAATTTTGCAGTTCTTCAGCAGCAGCAGCAGCTAATTCAGGTACCGCTCAATTTTCATCAACACCAAGGACAGCTGCTGCATTATTGGCAGCTGGTAGAAAATCTCCAACTGCCTTGCGTTCTTGAGTACACTCAGTGCAGGTGTGTTTGTCTGACAGCCTCATAGCACCACCTTCACAAAGAATAGCAAATGCATCATGAGTGAGATCATCAATTGATGGATTATCATTTGTCTCAAACGTGACCCTAGAAGCTTGAGCAATGGTATGAACTGTTTCATGAATAAATGCCTGCCAAATTTGATGTCTTTCAATTTTAAGTGACCCTTGTTTTCCATAGCTGTTGGTCCAGAATTCACCATAAGCAGAAACTGATGCATGAAAGCTGTAGGTTCCATGAACAACAGCATTTGAAAATAACCGGTCAACATGTAGAAATTTTCCAACTTTCAAATATTTTTCATTGTTAAGGTATACCTGTCTCCAAGGGCCTGCAACTTGAGGGTAGTTTTCAAGATAAGAAAAATAGTGAGTTTTGCAACTAGAACATTTCCCACTCAGAATAGAAACATTTTTTAAAGATTTTAGAACCTTTAATAAGTTGTGGTGGCAATTTCATTAGGATCTGAGTGTTGCAAAATAGTGCGTCCTCGACATTTAATATCAGAACAAACATTTGATGTTGGGCAAATTATCATGATTGCCTGAATTTCCTTTTTTGAAATTGGTTGGGGTCTTTGAATTAGTCTTCCATCACTTCCAAAGGGAATAAATCAGCAAAGTTATTAAGCTTTGTTCCAAGGTTGGTTATAATTTGGTTTTCAGGAAGTGATTTCAAATTTTCAGACAGTTTAAACAAAGTTTTGAATTTTGGTTGTGGAGTCTGCTTTTCAACTTCACAAGCCATTGATTTTATCCATAAGCTCGAATTTACTCGTTTTTCATGTAAAAGCTAGGGATTTTGATGACGGCAATGCAGGTTTAATAAATCTGTGTTTTCGACTGTAGTAAACAGCAGCATCAACACAGTTGCAAGTGTAATTTTTGAGCTAAAATTTTGTGTGATAAAATCATTAACAATTTAAATGAAATATCTGGAAAGGCTTGTTCATTTTGCATAGCATTGACACCAGGGCACAGACACATCAGAACCATCAATGGACCAAGCATGTTTAGAATCATAAACAAGTGCCAGATTGCAAAAGTCACACAGTAAGCTGGAAGTATCCAGCTTAATTGATCACTGAAAGAAAAAAAGAGAACACTTGTGAACACACATATACAAATACAAAAAAAACATTGAGATGAGTCCAAAATCTACCTACCCACTAGCAATGACCTTTTTCTTCTTGTGGCTCCTTTTCTTATTATCAACCTGCTCTGGGACCACTTCTTTCTGCTTCAACTCTCTTCGGTCTTCCCTTCCAACACCTGAACCTGACCCTGATCCTTGCTTCTTTTCCTTGTCCTTTGCACCCTTTGTAGATTTACCCTTAACCACTTTCTTGCCTTTCTGCTTTTTAAGCCATTCCCCCAGGTCTGTGAGACAGTACTTCCTCTTTGTAACACCCCAAAGCTCAAGATCTGATTTAGAATCAGAATCACCCTCCAGCCAAGCCAGCATGTCTTCATAACCCTCTGTAGCAGTACTTTACCCTCCCCAGGTTATTCCATATGGAATCCATGGAATGGAGGGTAGAATCCATGGAATGTCAGATGGATTCCATACCATTTCCAGGGTGGAGTCCATATGGAATCTATGTAATTAGTTCATGCAATCATAATTTTAAACTTGTTAAATTGAAGTATATTTAATAATTACATTACCTCCATTTTACTACATTAACTGATTTAGGGAAGGGGGATGGAGAAGGGGAGGGGATGCGGAACTTGGTCATTCCAGAATTCAGACTGGAATGGTCCCCAGATTGGAACAACAGAATGCAACCAGAATGAAGTCATTTGTTTTCCACATGCCATTGCCAAACAAACAACCAAACAAACAATTGTTTGTTTGGCAATCACTCTTCTTCTCTACCTCATCACCACCACCAGCCTTTGTCACCACCCCCAACCTTCACCACCGCCACCACCTCATAACCCTAACCCACCATGGGTTAAACAAGACTCACATTGCACACCAGCTTCACCAACTATGCCAGCCACACCCAACAAATGACACCACCATGAAACTGTTGACGTGGCACGCCAATGGTTCACCTGGCATGCCACGTCAACGGCAACATCCAGGACAATGGATGCACATTACGAAATGATGAATGGCAAATGTGCAGCAAGGTGGAGACACCAGGTGCCACATTGCTATCAGTGACATGGCACCCAGACGACGAATGATGATGATATTCATTGTCGTTCGTTGTCTTCATTTTTTCAGTGAGTGTGGACCCCTCCCTCCCTTTCCATTTATAACATGAAATGCAGGTGCCATGGACCATGACCAAATACCCACCACCACCACCCTCAAACCATGAACCACAGCATGCAATACCATGCGACATGTGTGCGCTGACTTGATGCGTGAACACCAAACAACAACACACACACTCACAAACACCTTAAACACACTATCGCTCACGGTACGTGCACAAATGCTTCGAATTCAGGGTCTCAAGGTATTAAAAAATACCCAAATGTTTTGTATAATATAGTTTCACTTTATTGCCTGTCTTTATGAATTTTTAATACAAATTTTGTATTATTGTAGCCCTAAGGCTTGTGATGGTTTTGGTAATGGGGTGTGATTTGAGAATGTTTTAATAGCCGTGCTATACCAGACTTATGGATTTGGCTACCTTGTCTTGGCTTGGCTTTCTGGTTTTATTTGTCCAACAAGTTTTCTTAATTTTCCGCAAAACAATTAACTGTTTTGACTTTAGTATAGCCCCCTTGAGCTTCTACAATTTCAATATGATCCAATGTTTGTCCTTACAAGTTCACTGCCTTGTTAAGAATTTCCTTATTTTAAAACCTTAAGCTTTCCAAATACAAAGTATAATGAATCCTAAGCACGCTGGCTTTGATCACTTAAAACTTTGTCTTAATCATGAAGAAAACTCCTTAAAATTGAATACAACGGTCCACCTCCTGATTCTCTACTCGGAGTGCAGCTAGCTGGTCAACGTGGGATGATTCCTTGCATTTAGACCTGCTTGTGCACTCCTTAAATACGAAAATACCTTATCTACACTTTTACATGTGTTTTTCTACGGTAATACTTCAATAGCCAGGTAGCTCCTATATGTTACCAGTGTAAGGTATTTATTTTGTAGTCATTCTCAAGGGGCACTACAGATTTTGTAGTATATCGACTCTAATTCTTTGAACGCATCAGTTTTGCAGAAATAGCCCCAATGCTATTTTTATCTTTCTTTGATCTTGCATGTTTTCTCTCTCTATTGTTTAGGTTACTATGTTGGCATATTGTGTCATTGTGTTGATAGGCTCACTGATCCATTGATCCATTGCCATCAAAACCTATAGCTTATGATTTTCTAGGTAGATTTTCAATAAAAAAATTTTATCTTGGCTTTTGCTCCATATTTAGAACATCACAATGCCATTCAATAGTCTCTTCACATGTTTTTAGTATGGAACAAAGGTATTCTGTTGCGGCCGATGTGTCTGAACTGTTTGGTGTTCGTACTTTCACCTGGTTGTGGCACATGATGCATCACTTTTGATGTGCACACAGCAACTTCCAGAAATGGCTCGCATGCTCGCAAACCTTGTACTTTAGTGGTCTCTTTTATTACTAGACTTCATACTTGTACTGTAGTTAGCACTAGTAGTATTCTCTTATTTTAGTTAGAAAGGAAAGCCAATATTTTCCTAAAACCTAATTTCTTGAGGCAACATAATATCAGAGGTATTCTTCCTGTGTGACAAGTCATGCGTGTGACGAGTTCGACTAATCAAGCTTGCTTGCATAATACTTTTCCACACGTGACTTTCTGACTTCACGTGTCTGGCTCGCATCACATTCATTTGCATACGTGTCTTTTCGTTGTACTAATAAATTAAATCCTTTGATAATATATACCCATGTTTAGTGTATTTTCCAACACCCTGTGCTGAGGTGTTTCTAATCTAAAACACCTGTAGTGTAATATTTCCTAGTAGTGTTGTCTTTTATAGGCTTCGAGCATATTGAAGTGACCCGTTCACATGCCGACCGCAATTTCTTCTACCATAGACTGCACATTTCTTAGATAAATACTTTAATCAACTCGACAGGGCTTGTCCATTGATCCTTGTAATCATTGTAATTGTATTGAATAGTACTATAGGGTTTTATATGTAAAATGCTAAAAATTCGAATTTTTTGGAGTGTATTGTTACACTCCTTATCACTGTGTCCCCCTTTCAGTCCTTCCCCCCCCCTCCTTTTCTGTCCCCACTCCCTGTCTGTCCCCCTCCTTGCCTGTAGTTAGTAAATTACTATATATGTTCTTACTATGCATATACTTCAATTTTATGCCCCTGTCCTTCCTGTCTCTCTGACTGTAGTTAATAAAGTACTATGTATATTGTTATTATTAATATACTTCAATTTTATACATTTATATATGAATTTTGTAAGGATGGGAATTTATGGGGTCAGAGTTGGGTATAGGAAGTGTTTAAAATTGTCATGTAGTCCTCAGAAATCCACAGATTTTTATAAATCACCAAAATCATAGTATAAAATATCTATTTTCCAGTCTCAATCCACTAGAGTCTGGTGGATTCCAGTGGAGTATGGTTCTATTCCACCAGACTCCGCTGGAATCCCCAGAGTCCAACAGGAATGGGGGGGGCACTAATAAGTACTGGATGCATCTGTGGAAACTTGACACACAGTTAGTTTAAACATCCCCTACTGTTGTGTGACCAGTACCACCACTTCAATGTGGCTGGCAGTTGTTCACTGGGTGATATGGCATTGCCACATTGTTCTTGCTGTTGTGGTTGTGGGTGGCAAATGTGGGTGGTGGCACCCATTGGTGATGGTGTCAACAATGGGATAGTGGCAATAAGGCAACATGGCCGTGACAGGAGGTGGGCAGTGTGGATGGTGGTGGTGATAGTTGAGGAAAAGAATGATGGGTTGCTGAGACCCAAAGTTGAGTGTCAGCAATTCCATTCCTGTTCATTCTGGGTGTCATTCCACTCAGGTGATTTCTGGATGGCCATTTGCAATTTACACCCCCCCCCCCCCTGGCACATGCAATGGAAATTTTTTGATCAGTGCTGATCAGAATTAATGATCCTCCTTCCCCAGCCAAATTGGGTGGAAAGGGACTTGACTTACCCAGCACTGATCAGTTCACTCAGCAGTGAATCATTGAAAGCAATTTATTTTTTGAGTGATGCTGAACAGAACTAAGTGTCACAATGCAATCATATAAGCTGTTATAATTATTTAAAAATAAGTACATGAGCAGGGATTGAACCTAAGCATTGACAGATATCACCTAAGCAACTAAAAACATTCTTACCACTAAGCCAAATGACTGTTATGAGGCATAAAACTATTATTGCATATATGTTGTTCTAGCATTTCCCTCCCCAAAATGAGCCCCAGAAAACACCAATGCTCAATTTGGCACCATCAACAAACAACCTATCCTTTTCTTCCTGAACCATCACCATCATCCACAACATCCACCCACCTCCACTGCATCCCCATGTCATGCATGGCCAGTACTTATCAGTCCCCCTTAGAGTCCTCCATGACTCACAGGATTCCCGAGGATTCCTGAGGATTCCCCAGGATTCCTGCAGGACTACACTATAATTTTACTGATTTTGAGTTCTAGGAGAAAAAAATTGTTAAGTCCTCAGGATTCCTGAGGACTACATGACATTTGACAATCTGTGACATATTTAAACACTTCCAGTAACTTACTTACAATACTTAACTTTCCCCATCTATTCCAATCCTTACAACATTCATATTAATAGATAAAATAATAACAACACAAAATTTACTTTAATACTAACTAGTGTGATAAAGGGAGGGGGGACAAACAGGTAGGGGGGACAGGCAGGGAAGGGGTGGAAGGGGAGACAGACCAGGGGGGAAGACAAACAGGGAGGGGGGAATGACAAAGGGGGGGACAGAGAGGGAGGGGTACAGCAGGGAGGGGGTCAGACAAGCAGTGGAGGTGGGCACCCATTGCCGTTCATGGGTGGTCGCTTCGTTCGCCGTTCTCCGGCAGTGGTGGGGGGCCATCTCTGTCCGTGGGCGCCTGTTGTTTGTGGGTGAGGGGTCAGCGTTATCGTCTGTGGGTGAGGGGATCATCGTTCATGGGTGGGCCGTCATCGTTTGTGGGTGAGGCGTCGCCGTCAGCCCTGGGCTTGTGTCTCGCGGATGGGGGGGCCGTCGTCGTCCACAGGCGGCCGTTGTCGTTGGTGGATGGTTGTGGTTGTGGATGGTCGAGGTGGTGGTGAATGATGATGGGGGTGTTGTCATTGTGGGGTCCCGGGGTCAGGGCGTTAGTCGTCGAGAAAACTCACCGTCGACGTGGCACGCTGGTGCCACATCAGCCATTTGGTGGTGGCGCCATTTGTAGGGCGCCACCGCCATTGCCCTTCTTCGTGTCGCCATTGTTATCGTTGTTGTTGGCATCATTGTTCGTGGGGAAGCTCACTGTCGACGTGGCACGCCCGGATGGACCATTGACGTCCCACGTCAGCAGCTTGCTGGTGGTGCCATTTGTTGAGCACCACTGCCGTTGGCGTTCTTCAGTATTGTTGTGGTTGTTGTGGTTGTCATTATCGCCATTGTTGTCGTCTTCATTATCAGTGTTGTTGTTGTTGTCAGTGTCATCGTGGTAGTGGTGGTGGTGGTGACTGTTGAAGAAGAAATGTGACATGTGACATATGATCAACAAATATGTGCACATGACATCATGTGACATGTCAAACATGCATATGACATCATGTGATATATCACCTTAGGTCTCCCATGCTCATATTTGTAAGCAACAATCCATCATGTGACATATCATCTTTGCCTCAGTCCTGGGACTGGTCCTGTCTGAAAATCCTCAGGACTCTCTCCAGTCCTCAGGAATGTACCCCACAGCACTGAAAAATTTGGCTGGCACATCAGCCAATATTGAGTCCTGGGAATCCTCAGGAATCCTCAGGAATCCTCAGGAATCCTGCAGGAATCACAGGGGGACAGTAAAGACCTCTGCATGGCCACCACCACCCACAACCTTTGTCACCCACCACAAACAGCCACAGCACACCCCAAGACATAAACAACAACCAATGCCATGTCACCAACCAAACAAGCACCAGTGACACAACATGTCATGTGATGGTGGTAACATACAATGTTCTCACTGTCTGGTTGTTTTCACCATCCTGGGTGAGTAAATATCCTCCTCTCCCCCATTGCTTGCTGACACAGTTCCAGGAGCCACATTGCTGTCAGAGAGATGGCGACCAAACCACTAGTAGCTACCATTGTATATCAAAGACATAACAAACAAACCTCTCTATCCCCCGATGTATTGAGAGTATGAGTCAGACTCAATTGCAGAGCAGGCACTGGTGTTCATGGATGTTGTTCCAGATGCCCAAAATTACATCTTAAATTTTTGGATAAACACAAAAAAGAATGTTGGGTTCAGGTCAGATGTCACTCACTTTCAATGCCTGATATATCCTGGACTTACTCCATGGCAGATACAATCACTGACTCACACAAGTGTTCAGATCTATACTCGGAACCAGTGGAGATTTCATTGAAGCCAATAAAATCTATTGTGTGGCAAATGATATAAAATCCACTTCAGTCACCCACTAACTACTGACTATTTGTCATGTAATTTGGATGTGTCTTACATGACTCATAGGGGCACTGTATTTATTTATTGTACTGAATATATCAAGATGGTTCAGGTCCATGTTCAATCATCAAAAATGGCAAAAATATTAGAAAGAATAGCTATAAAATCAGAAAATGTGTGTAAAAAATAGGAATAGCATTCACTGTTGCCATTTACCATCAGTATCAGTGAGCACTATGACAGTCTTTCAACTAAATTTCTATACATTTCTGGGAACTATTTGAAAGTGTGCTCCAAACCCTGAAAATGGTACTCAATATCTTCCACAACCATCACCACTATCTCTATTTTATTTCATTTTATCACTATTTAATACTTCTATATTTGAAAGTGTATTACTAACCCTGAAAATAGTGGTCAATGTTGTAGGTAATATTGAGCAGTGCCCACTCAGCCCTGTATGCAACAATAAGAAGCATGCTGAGCTTATTGTTTCAAGCAGCAGGCCACAGTCCCAAGAAAGCATCTATAAACAAAAAATAAATTACCAGGAATATTCCCTCCACCTTCTGCCCCTCCCAGGCCTTCCAAGGATTGAAGATATAAGAATTCTTTAGAACTAGGACCCCAGACGCCCCTTGTGGCACGAAAAAAGGTTTATTTAGCTTAAAAAAATAGATTTAGTAGCGTGACAGGCAAGTTTGTGGAATTTTAACCAAAAATATTTATTCAGTAGTGTGACCATGGAATATATTCAGTACAATGAATAAATACTGTGCTCCAATGAGTCATGTAAGACATATTCAAATGACATGACCAACAGTCAGTAGTCAGTGGGTGACTGAAGTGCTTCCATCATGCAACTCTTCCACAATAGGGTAGCTAATATCATTTATATCTGGGCAAGGATATTGTATGAAAGTTACTCCTTAGTATGTTGGCAATCATTCATCAATTCTCTCCTGATTTTACACCATGGCATAGACTTGTGGTTGGAGCACTGTCACCTATAATATTAGGATGCAATTTTCATGGTAAAGGTCCATTTCCAAATTTAGGAAGAATTGCATTTCTAGATGAGAAACTGCTATAAAATATGGAAAAAATAAGAATACTGGTCAGCACTGTTGAGTACATCAATGTACATGTCTAAAAGAGGAAAATTGGGTTTTGGTGATGAAATGATAGCAGAAAAGTTATATAAAAATAGGAATAGTGGTCACTGTCATTTGCACCTGTATGTTACATAGCCTCAAAGGAACATAAACATTAGCAGACTATGAAAGATTACTGGTGTACTACAAAAGTCAGATGTATACTGCAAAGATACTGGGGAGGGTAAAAACCTCTGAGTTTCATACATTTTTTTGCCTTGACTGATTTCTTCCAGATTTATTTCATGTCCTGACTTGATCAAATAAAATTTTGTTCAATCTGCTGGTACTATTTCCTAACGTTAAACAAGTTTGCAATTCATTACATGTGAGTTGTATATATATATTATTCCCTGTACAGTGATAGTCAAAAATACATTAATTCTGTAAATAGGATGTGCTCTCACATGTGCCTTCCTGATAGCATTTATATTTTGCACATAGGTTTGATATTCCTGACAAATATCAGCTCTCCACCTGTCTAGGACTTGCCTAGCTAACTCCAGCTCCAACTACCAGTCAGGACCTCCACTGAAGGCAGAAGTAAAAAGACTGGTCCATGACTATTTATGGAGGATAATGTTTTAGCTCTGATAAGAAGAGGAGGTGAAAGGCATACAGATTGAGAATTCTAATAATCAAGGTCAGCCTTCAACCAACTTCCATCAGGGCTCACATTGTGAAATCTGGTAAGCCCAGATAATTCACTCAGAGCATAGGTCCAGTGGTCTGAATTGATGGTTTGGATTAGAATTCCAGTTATGTGAGAACTCAACTTTGAACCTTTTAGGGATAATAAATTATTAGATCAGATCAGCTTTAATTGGGTTTGAGTTTCACCAGGAATGTTGTTCAACATTGTGTCCTGATAGACAAGAGTTAGTAACACCAAAATATTTCCACCAAGACCCACCCAGATGAGTGCTGCATGCTGTTCATGATGTGGCTTCAATTTTTATGACACTAACAATATTCTTAGTCTTAGTCTACATACCAGGCCAGCAATAACTTTGCCCCTTTTGACACTTGAAGTTGCTTGGTTCAGGGTTCTGTAGTAAATATAGCCAAGGCTTGTCTTGAGAATGTCCAATCCAGCTTGATGGGGAGGTATGTAGTTAGTGCCTTTGTCCAGGTGAAGCTTCCAACTTGGGTGACTTCTGTCTATGTTTAATTCAATCTCCACTTCAACCTATTCACCTTGAAATTTCCAAACTTTCTCATGGAAAATAGATGCTTAGTCAGTTGATTTTTTGGGAGAATTGAAGATGCTTGCCTCTGACATCTCTTTTAGGAATGGTTCTAGGATAGCCATGGCTGGGATTTGCAGTAAAGTATAATTGGATCTCAGCTATTTAACTAGAGTATCAATCCAACTTTTCTATGCCATCCTGGCACTGAAGCATGTCATGTTGAAGATCACCCAATCACCCCTCATCCCTAGATGCCATTATCAAGCAGGGTTGCTTCCTCTGGTCTCAATCAAACTTCATTTTCTGATCTGGGTCAAGTTCATGGGCACCACTAAGTCAAGTTAGGGACAGATGTTTATTTGCTGAAAGTTGAAGAGCCGCTTTCCACATTTTCAAATGGACATATCTAGACAGAAGGACATGCAGAGTGTTATAATGTAAAGGAAATAGGTGAGGTGGTGCAGTAAACTGAATAAGGAGATTATTTGTCAGCTTATCTCCTTACATAGAAAAATGGTCCTGGTGGAGGAAAAGAATCTTACTAGGGCTTACCAAATAAGGAAATTATCTTTTTATACAGTGTAGCATGTGTTCCCAACTTGCAAATTTCTCAGAGTTATTGTTTTCCATTTATCAAACATGGATTGCTAATATGGTACAGATTTTACAGGGCTGAAAATGTGTGAGAGCAGGCAGGAGAAAATCTTCTTACCCTCCTTGTTATGCTACCTTGCTAGTTTACATTCCTCATCTCACCTGGTGACTTATGTTTTAATCAAATTCCTGTAATGTTTTCATAGTCTTGTCAAATGCACAAAGTTGAGCAATGCTAGATGAGCTTGATTGTAAATATGGACACATGTAACATTGAGTTCTGAGTTTTAATCACAGAACATGCACAGTCATCTAGGTGCCTGTGTACTGCCAGTCTGCCACTTGCAAGATATGTTCACTGTACACTTGTACCACTTGTACTTGTGAAATTGAAGTATTATTGTCCCCTCTCAACCATGATAGTAATACCCACCCATGACTAACACTTTCAACATAGAACAGGATATCACTTCTTACCATATTCTTAACCTACCCCCTGGAAGTTACATACACCAAGTGGAACTCAGGACAAGGTGAAACAGGTTTTTCGAGTCCCACTCTCACAGTTCTGAACACAACTCTCTTGACAAGTACTTCATACAAGTATCCAAGTGCCATATATAGAGGAAGCAAAATAGACAGTGGCATATAATAATAAAAAAGAGTCAGGCAAAACAAATATCAAAAAAAAGGTAAACAATCCAAAGGTTTGTACCAAGGTTCACCTCAACCCCTCCAAATCAGTTGTGAACTTCTCTTCCCCATGCCCACCACCCCTCCCTCCCTGGCCACCCCCTCCTCCTCCTCCTCCATACTCACCCACCACAGGACTCCCCGAATGACTCCCCATATGCACACCAATAAAATCAAACACATAATCCACTCCATACTGTCCTGACAGCTCCCTCTGGTGTCCTTGCCGTTGTGGTTGCTGCTGCTGTAGTATCTGCTGCCATTGTGCGGGATGAGGCGACACGGGGAACTGCTTCTTTATCCACACAGCCAACGGCGCCGTCCCTCCCCCGCCCACGCCCAATGAATCAACACTCATAGATTTATGTGGTACAGGCCTCTTGAACACCGCCGCCGATATTGTCCTCGCACCCCCTGCTCCTGCCCCACCACCAGCGGGGGGAACCATTCCACCTCCCAAAGAACTGTTGCTCAGACTTTGGCCCAACGTACGCGGATATTCCCCCGGCGTTCGATAGGGCGTACCAGCGTTAGTCGAGAACGTGTCTCCTCCAATCGACGACTGAGCCTGAACCTGAAAGCTAGGCGGAACAGGCGAATTCGACCTCTACGATGACTGGAATCTCGGTGGAACCACCACCGCATCCTTGGGACTGTTGGCTGAGAGCTTGGAGTCGAGGCGGTAAATTCTCATTCATCCTCGTCGTCTGTTGTGGTGAGGGGTATGGGCCCGTGTCGTGGGTTATCAAATGGATTAGACGTGTACTGAGCTGATGAAGAGGGGCTCTGGCCCTAAGTCTCATACGCCCGCGTGTACGCCTGAGCCGGACTTGGCTGCTGCTGTTGTTGTTGGGTCTACGGCGTGTATTGTTGTAGTTGTTGTAGTTGGGCCTGGTACAGCTGAACATATGACTGTGCAGGCGTTTGAATCGACTGGAACCCCCCTCCTCCCAAGCCCATTCCCGAGTTCAATTCTGCAAATGGATGAGGCGACGTAGCCCGTTTGGCAAAAGGCGCAGAGGGCGGCAAGAGGTGATGTTGATCGCCGCCGACGAAAAGCTGTTGATTCCCATCCCCTCCAACAGGGAAAGGTAGTCGACCACGTTCACGTTCTGCACCCTCAAGAGCTAGAGCACCGCCGCTCGCCAAAGCCGAGATGGGGGGGGTAAACGTCAACTGATCCATCTCCCGAGTTATCTCCCTTGCAACAGCTGCGTTCAACGCCCCTTGTCTTCCTCTTCTCCCTCTTCCTCTTCTTGTGGTTTGATAGAGGGTGGAGGAATGTGTTTGCCTGTGCTTTGATTGGGAAAAGTTGAGGTGTCGGTAGTAGTTGAGGTTAGGGACGCCGTAGTCGAGGTTGGGGGATATGCCGTAGCGGACGTTAGTCATCGTCGTCGTCTCCGCAATCAATACCCTCAATCAGCCCCCCCAACACTAACAACTCAAACTAAAAACGAACCTTTTGCATGATCTACCTCCACCTCCCCAATTCGCGGTGGTGGTGGAGTCGAGGCATGCGCATCCGACCGCCTCTCCTCCAACTACCGCCTCCTCTCCTCGACTTCACCACCATGACCGGGACCACCACCGAACCTGACGTGCCTGCCCTGTTCCCTCTCCCTGTCTTCGTCCATTCATGCGTTGGTACCCTAGGTCGTTGTTGAGCCGTTGGTACCCTGAGTTGTCGTTGAGCCGTTGCCAGGTGACAGGACTAGGGCAGCAGCAGCGGGTTGAGCGGTAGGAGCAGCAGCAGCAGGTTGAGCAATAGGAGGAGCCGCACCCGCACCAGCACCACCCCCATGGAACGTCGATCCCCACCCCCACAACCCAAACCCTCCCCATCATCCGCATCCGCACCAGCATTCAACAGATACGCCAACAACGCATCGTCGTCGTCCGATACGATCGATTGGCTCGATACACATCTGACCTGCTTCCCCCTTTGTGTCCCAGGGGTGCCCAGTATCTGACCCAGTCTTCCAAGTCTCAGCAGTCCCTCTTCAGGTCCCAACGAAACGCTACCACCCAAAGGCGGTAAACTCCAAGGATTAACAACCTCCAGCACAGGCGCAGAAGCACCAGGCGGAAGCGGCTGAATCGCAGACGCAGTGGCAGGTGCCACCGAACCATGCGCCCACAGGCCACGGCTGATCGTCGTCAACTCCACCCCCGACCCCCCCGACAGCGCCTCAGCGACGGACATCGAGAACGATAGCCCTAGTTCGTGTTGGTTGAGTGATGGTGGCTGCGTGGTATTGGACGAGGGCTGCTGCTCCCCCGCGTGCGTATTCGTTTCCATGCTGACACCGGACTCCCTTACACCCCAAGGCTCATCACGCAACGTATACCCCCACACCACCGTCCCTAGTTTTAATGGGGAACGTAGCAACCTTCCCCCCTCCGCCTCCTCCTACATCGAACGGCCCAGAGCCTGATGAGCGCATGGGAAGGGTGCCAAAATCGTCTATCATCCCTTGGCGTGACTGGGATCCGCGTGAGAAGGGTTAGGAGGGTTGCGATTGGGAGGAAGGAGGGAGAAAGACCCCCCGTCGTTTGACGCATCCTCGGGTGACCAGACGTTGCTGCCAGTCTCATCGGCGTACCGGTACCCTTCTTGCGGCTCTGTGGGCAAGCTGGGGAGTTTGACGTGGTAACGATGTCGTGGCTGCGTCCACCCGGTAGGAACGGTAGATAAATGAACGTCGCTCAGCGCTCGTGTAGCTTCTACGAGTAGGGATTCTGTTTTAGCGTGGACGCAGTACATGCTTCGTGGTACGCCTGGTTGCGTCGTTTCTTCTGGGATGCTTTGTTTTTAGTAAGGCGAGAGGTAAGAGAAAGGGTGGGGGAGACGTACGGAGGTTACTAGTTTCCCATATTCACTTACAATCTATTCCAATCCAGGGTTCAGAAAAAAAAAGACGCACGACGCCCTTCTTACAAAACTCGACCAACCCCCCAAACTTGAGCCCCATCGCCACCCTAATCGTACTCCTCTTAAAATCACCCAACGCCAGTTCGTCACTCATAATCTCCCCATCGATCGCTCCGATCTCGCCATTGAACCTACTGTCCGAATCTGAAGGTGTTTATGCTCTAGCTTCTTTGCCGCGTCGCCTGCTTTGCGGTGGACGGTGCGACGGCGACGTTTGAGGTCTTCGAGGGATTGTTCGCGTGTGCGGATGGCTTTGAGGTTGTCTCAGATGAGGGTGTGTGCGTGCGTAGTAGTGGGAGAGGGAGGTGGAGAAGTGGGTACATATGGAAAATACCTTTGGAGCAGCTGAAGTGACAGTGACTGGGTGTCCCAATGATACGATAGTGTGTTGAACCGGAGATCATCCCCAGTGAAAGTTGACTCTGAGTTTAGCTGCAGATATCCGCAAAATATCTGCAGGTTCCGGTGACTATCGGGACATCAGATAGTTGGGGATGAAATCGGATTTCGTCCCTTTTGCGGATTTTTTTCTGCAAATATCCGCACTCCCAAAAAAACCAATTGCCGCTTTGCTCGGATTTCTGTGTGTTTCCCCTAATTATCGGCGAAATTCTGCGGTGAGCCTCTCCTTACAGAAATGTACCATTTGTCCTTGTATTCTATATTTTCCCGCTTTAATCCGAGACTGTCCGAGAAAATAAATGTATTATCTGCATATATCTGCGCCTACCTGCTACCTCCGGCCACCTGGGCCCAGCCCTCTGCAATGCTACTACTCTAGGGCTGGCCGTCGAAGGAGATCGAAATCCTGTAAGCGATATATCATCTAAGTGTGAGCGAAGTGGAAACCCATCAAATCGCAAAACTACGTACCGGCATGAAATGGATGGAGAGCGAACGTTGAATAAAAGCCATTTGAGCCAATACCGAGTCTGAGAGAGGAGACGTTAGTTGTAAGCAGAGGGCCTCACCAGCGGTCTAACTTTGCAGAGACTTGCTCACCTTGCCGTAATGAAGTGCATATATGAAGGGGAAACGATCAGATGAACCACTTGGAGGCCAGAAGACGGTGTATTGGGGTATCCAGAGTGCATGCAGTTGCTTGTATATTGATTAGAGTACACTTGTGACGGTCTAAGAGGAGACAAACTCACCTCAACTTTCCCTCAACCAAACCCGCACGCCCAACGCATGCCTCTAGGTGCCCCACCATCCATCTCTAACGTGCAGCGAGTTTCGATATAAATCGGAGAGTCCTACGGCATTGGCAGGGCAATGTGCAGGAGGGAGAGACACTGGGGGAAGATGGGAGAAGGAAGGAAGGAGAGAAATGGGGACGATCGTGATGGCCTTGTGTATATATGTAAAACTAGCTGATACCCGTGCATTCGCACGGGACCTTCCTTGATTCATTAAATACGTAGCACCAATGATAATGTCAGATTAAAAGAACCGTCGAATTGAAGTCAAGAACACAAAATATGATTTATTTACAAAGGTCAGCTCTAATATTAAGATCGAGGTTGAGGTGAAGGCAAAGACAGGCTGTCTGCATCTGATCTGCATGCCCCCTTTAGTGGGCTTGGAGTTGCCTGGTTGAAGTCAAACTAAAGCCCTTTGCACTTAAAAGGAGTCGAGGTAGCTTCGAACAATTGGCGAAATTAGTGAGAAATTCTTGAAGATAGCAAAGGATGCACTTACCGGTATCTGCGATATACCGTTGGCAGTGGTATTACATATGGCTGGAAGGCATACATGAAGTGAAGTGTATGTGCCGAAATTTTGCAGGGGGAAAACAAATGAATATACTTACTGCACGTCCAGCATGACTTATTGGTGTTGAAGGTGTAATTCAAAGGGGTATACGAACCCTCGATCCTGACGCATGGTCAGAATGGTCTGAACGGATTGTTAGCACACGAAGAAATGTACTTGAAACATTTTATGTACTTACTTTGCTCACTTACTAACACTTTGTTGCTGTTGCGCTTCACGCTCGCGCCGTCGTTGCTGAGCCAAAGAGTGGCCATTGGGAGTGGCTATTCAATAAAAAAGAATGAATCCATTAAGTGCATGAGTCTTAGAGGACAAAATGATAAATACATTGGTTGGTCTGCGATGCTTGGTTGCGTTGAAGACGGGCTCGTTGGTGCCGGTTTTGCAGAGCGACAGATCTCTTACTTTGAGTCAGTTACACCTGCTGCCGGGGTGAGATATTCACGAAATGAGCTGATACTACGCACCTTACGCCCCAGAGCGACCCTTCTTGCTGACCCTTCACTGTCAGGTGGGTCCGGCGCAAGGTTTTCGTCTTGCGTATTGCGGGGATGTCGCCTTCTGGGACTGTCTTGCAGCTCGTTGTTCCAAGTTTCACGCTGTAACTGACGCATATTCATCCTTGCTCTCTCGGAAGCTCCAGGTTGGGGTGTAGGTGTTTCAGGTCTTGGTGCTGGAGTTCGACGGCAGCAGGGGCTTGCATCCAGGTTTGGCTTTTGTTGACGAAGAGCTTGACAGTTCCGAGTTTGATGTCGTTGCGGTGTATTGAGGTTTTCATCAGGCCTATTGAGCGGAATATGACTTTCTGGGGTTCGATGGAAGGGAAAAATACTCACATATTTTTAGTGGCCAGTGATCACTGTACGCGTCGGAAGTTCGCGACTGGAGCGCCTCCCTCATGATCATGAAGTGCGCTGTAAGGGTCCCAGCGGTCCGAACATTCCAGAGCGGAAAGAGAGTCCGCTGTGAACAGTGTTCCCACCCGTGAAAACCCCAGCAGCCAATCAGATTCTTCCTTTGAGGACCCTGTTTATCCTGTGGGAAACGCCAAGACACCAATTGCAATTGTAATAGTAGATTTCCAGAGTCGACTCTGGGGAACGAATTACAAATGGAAAAGTCAAGATGACGTTGATCAAAAGAAGTCAATGAACGTCCGCGGCAGGGAATCTCGGCGTGGGGCGGATATTTGCCGATTTTGTCCCTCTATGCTGATATTTGCAGCTCCGCGCGGAACTGTGCAGAGTCGATTTTCACTGGGGGTCATCAGTCATATTGGTGAGAGCGAGGGACAACAACAAAAGATCTGCTATGTAGCTGGTCAATGGTAGCGGACCGATTTTCGGGCACAACGCCCCCGGCCCGCACATCTCCTTCCATTACCCTCCCAAGACCCTCATGATAACGCATGCACACACCAAGCACCGGATCCGTCAGACCACTCCTTCAGCATCCCCATGGCCAACAACACCCACCCACGAACCCCACCTCGCGCCTAGAAGCTCGGTAAATCTCGTAACGGGCTTGATAGATCTTCAACGACAATGGTGCACACGAACGAAGGGTCTAAAGCCTCCGTTGCCAGGTTGGTGACGGTGAGATGGTGGATGGACATGGGCAGGTGGAGAGTGGTTTGTCCCATCATGATCATTATCAGAGGAAGCCTGCTGGTGCGTCTCCTGAGTATGTGAAGAGGGCGAGGAGGGAGGCGAGGCGAAGAGGTTGGAGAGGGAGAGGGAAAGGGAAAGAGAGAGGGAGAAAGAGAACGAGAGCACTGGAACGGATGCCACTCAGAAGCATGAGGACGCCGAAGAACCGGTTTCGTCTTGGTTTCGTCATACTACTTCAACCTGGCGCAGCTCCTATCGCACCACCAGGTGGTGAGGAACCTTCTAGAATAAATGAATTTCTACGAGTGGTGCATCCTGTGAAACATCTCCAAAGAGATCCGGACACTCTTGGTGCAGTCCCTCCACTGCGGGAGGAGGTGCTCGAGCGTTTTATTGAAGACTGTTCGGTATGGTCGATGGGGCTGGAATGAGCCAGAGCCACTGTCGCTGTCACCTCAGGTCCGCATCTGTATTACTACTGAATGACCAAGCTGATATTTCTCCGCCGCATTCAGGACTACATGCAAAAAGTGTCAATCCCACCACACGAGTACACCCGAGCAGCCAACATGTACATCCACTCCCTCACGATTCACCCCAGCAATCGCGATCCCTCCCTGTACGATGCCGTCCGAAACACCATTACCTCAACCCGTGGATACACTCACCTCGTACTTCGACTTCGCACACAAGCCGAGGAGGAGGCAAGTATGGCCAGAACGAAGCCTCTTTACCCACCTGACCCCATCTCCTCGTCTCCCACTTCCACTTCTGCATCTAGTTGAACAACAAAAGTCAATACGCACGGCTCCTCCTCCATTGCAAGAGGTCCATTTCCTCAGCCTTCCAGCCGTGCACCCTCGCCTCCGCCATCCGCCTTTACACATTCGCATCATGGGCATTGCCATGTGGGACAACTGCCGCCGAATAGTCACTAGTCGACCCCAGAGATAGCCCCTTCGTATGATGCAGCACGCACCTTCGCAGACTCGCCTTGGCTTCCGTTCCCAGCTGTTCCCGTCTTCGTCGCGCTCCGCTGTTGCGGGTGTTCGTGCCCTCTATCGATGGTGACTAGCTTCCCAATAAAAGCGTGCAAGAATGCGGGGAAGAGTGCAAGCGCGCCGGAGTTCTCCTCTGGGAGATGTTGCTTGGGACGTTGCTGTTGGAGATGAAGGGAACGTGGGTCGGCTGGTTTGGGATGGGAGTTATCTCATCGTGAGTTTGCCTAACGTATTCATCCTATTCTTTTGCTGAGATTGAGTTTATCTTTTTGCTATTGCCAGGATCTTGATTTCTTGTTGACAACGTACCAAAGTACCTCCCGGCTCTGGCGTTCCCACCGTCCTATTTTCATAGGGTCATACGCTCTGGACTGACGATCAGTAATCCTATCCTGCACATCGACGTCAGCCCTTGGGGAGAGGAGAGTGCTGCGAATCTGCAGCTGCTTCAAGATCGGATCAGAACTGAGACGTGCGTATCGTTCTTGTTTGTGGACTTACGGCGGCTGATAATGTTTTTTGCGCAGACCGCAAGGAGCCTATCATAACGTAGTACGTTGGGTTCACCGGTCGTCGTTCACCATCCGGCTTCCGACTAAGAAGTATCCGTCACCACCACCACCCAACTCCCGTGGTCAGACACAAGTTCCGCGAATGCCGATCCCTGAGGCGGAAAACCTTTTTGTTCATTCGCGGTGGTATGGCACGATTGTCGTGGAGACCGAGACTAATGAAGCTCTTGTTGACCTCCAAGAACGGTCTGCTCCTGGTGTATTTTCATCTCGACCTCGGGGCGGGAATGGACATAAACCGCCTGCTCAGTTTGAGAATAAGAAGGTTCTCTGAATTCTGAGAGAGAAAAGGTAGGTCCTTATCTTTTAACCAATTTGAATTGACGGCTATATATTACTCTTATTTTAAAGTAATCCCCGGCTTTCGTGTGTACATATTTGGCTCCTCTCCATTTCCAGTTTCGCAAGCTGCCGAAGTGGAGCGAGGCATGTCTTGTATATTATTACAGTTGTCCAGGCGAGATTTGGATAAGCGCTGTTAGGTTATAGTGCAATCCCAAATTATCCTATGAAGAATTGTTGGATTTCCTCGCGTTTCGTTTACCCTAACAATGATTGGTTGGAAGTAATGCACTCCTTTCGTCTTTGGATCTCCTATGCTTCATTGTTATATATTGTAGTACTAATCCGCTTTCTTAATTTGTTAGCCCACACCAGAGGGTCCACCTATGCCCCACTCCCCTCCCCCGTCTACATAATATGCCATTTGTCCGTTCTAAAGATATGGTTTGTATCTAGATTAGTATATGGTCAAGACGATAAGTTACTAGGTCCACCAGGAGCCGGCCTAGAAAAATAACGTTTGTTCTGGGGGGGTATCTTGCCGTCATTAGGCATTCGAGAAACCTTAATGTACGTGAGAGATTAGACTTGAAATCAACTGTTCTCCTCGCGTCGATCAGGCTCCATATTATCAGCGACCGGATCGGAGGATGAGGGCTTGAGCTCAGTCTTGAGACAGACATAGTTGTATGGAGGTTCTGCAATTTCGCACACGTCGATGCCTAAAACTTCGATGTCCTCATGCACCCGCACCCGCAGACCTGGAATGAAGTGCATGACCCAGAGTATGAGGGTCTAACCACATGACAATTATATGAGGTTCAATCTAAAATTCGGTTACGGAAAGCTTACGGTCATGACGAACGAGTAGCTGATGCCTGCAGCCGAATCGGCGAGATGGATGGCCAATTGTGCGTAATGATGGTCAAGCCAACCACCTGGAATTACGGTGTAACCATCACTTCCAGCGACGCTGGCTTGTGCAAAGAATGCAGTCAAAATGTTGCCGACGAAACCGCCAACAGCATGAGAGGCGAAAATCTGTGAAAGGAATCAGAAAACGCTCATTTTTTGTAAACGAAGTGATACCAACATCTAATGCATCATCGTAACCAGCCAAAAATTTTAGTTGAGTGGCAAAATTGCATACAGTGCCAGAGATGACACCGAATAGGATCGCAGCAGCTATCCATGACTATGAGCGGGATGAAACTTCTGGCAAGTGCAAGACACTCACGGGAACCCACAAACCCGGATCCAGGGGTGATTGCTACGAGGCCAGCAATAGCGCCGGCACAAAAGCCAACAACTGACCATTTTCTCTCAATACGATAATCCTAATTAAATTTAGCAAAAATTTAGAAATAAGGGCTGTTTTAAATCACCAACCCAGAGCATCCACGTGAGACCGCCGACGCTGGCGGCGATGTTGGTGGATAGACAAGCCTGTGCAGCTCTCAGGTTAGCGCTAAGCGCTGAACCGCCGTTAAAACCTGACATCGAGCAATTATTCAGCCCAAATAGCTGAATAGCAAAAGCAGCTCACCGAACCATCCAAACCAGAGGAAAACGGTACCAAGAACGACGTAGGTGGTATTGTGGGGCTCGTACAAAAGTTCCACGGTACCGTATCCATGACGTTTTCCGAGGTAGATAGAGATGGCGAGGGCGGCAGTACCAGAAGAAATATGTACAGGCGTCCCTCCTGCAAAATCGAGACCACCCAGAACAGACACCCAGCCCTTAGGGTTCCACGTCCAGCAAGCAATCGGGTCATACACAAGGGTAGCCCAGAGGAAAACAAATACCATGAGAGGTCCAAGATGAGCCCTCTCAGCGAATGCGCCCACTGCGATCATAGGCCTGCGGCAGTCACTGTCAATAGGTTTCCAAGATAAATATATGTACTTCCAACTCACGTGAATGCCGCAAACATGAGCTGATACACGCAGAAGACAATAGAGGGTATACGCTCGCTAACGATTGACGGTTTGCCTAGCACGCCCTTTAACCCAAAGTTGTCTTTTGGTCAAAACCGCGTTAATTCCTGAAGTACAAAGGGACCAACATAGAGTGCTCACTAAGATCGCCAATGAAACCGTTAGCGGAGCTGCTATATGTCAAAGAATATCCCCAGAAGACCCACTGTTGTAAGTTGCAATTAGAAATCTGCAATAAAAGAAGGTCAAGCAAGTGTACTCACTTGGAACGAGACTACAGCGGATGTCATCATGCTAAGGTAGATCATAGAGAGCGCGTTCTTTTGCCTGGAAAAGATTATAATCGTTTTCCCGCCTAGTGTCCAAGGTGCTTACCTCAAAAGCCCAGAATAGAAGAAGCCAATACCTGGCATCATAATCCATACAAGCGCCATCGATGCCAACACCCAAGCGATGTCTCCAGGGCTGTAAACGTGGGGAGTGTTATCATCAGTAACGACTAAAGACCCAGCTGGTGAGGTTGAGATTAGTAAGTCGGATAGGATTCTTCACCAGGAGGGGCAAACTCACATGCGTCGTGTGTGACGTTTATCATTGTCCGTTGGTGAGAGAAAGAGGGGGCAGGGGAAGCTTATCTCGTTCGGAGGAAACCTGGTTCACTTATATCCAGAAGTAGGACAAGCGAGCTGTACATATTACTGCCATAATTCCGTTAGCAATGCTATTTTTACCCCAAAACCTGATATAATGTACGTTAGAACCGCCATAAGTACATAATAACCTTTATCAGGCGCCAGCCAAGCACTAGGTAGGCGGCAGGTCAGCGCCAGGAAAAGACTCGGCAGGCAGTGCCAAGCGCTCGAACAATCTGCTGTGCATTGATTGGCCACAGTGCTCTTTCATATTTCTCTGATAGCGAATTTAACTGACGGCTGAGCGCTGAAATGTGATCTGATAGAATGAGGTGAGGCGGAACCAGGTCAAAATTAATATTGCGAAGCATACAGTTGGGAAAGATCAAGTGAATCGAGTTTCCTACGCTTGTAAAGGGCCACAGATCCCCCTGCAAGGCGTGTTACAAATGATGTCACGAAAGCGGTGCATGACGATGATAGAACGACATCGTGAGGAAGAGATGGGGTGAGTAAGGTTGGCGAGAACTCCACGGCAGGATTACTTCAAAATCAACTCGATAAATTCGTTGAATATTGGAACAATCATAAAATCCGTCCCCAAGCCGACAAATCAAATATGTCTGGCTCAACGCCGAGGCATGCATTTACTGTCCCTGCCAAACCTGCCGAAGATTGTAGAATAATTGTTGATCAAGCCGTGATTGATGCACTCCGGGAGCAGATTCCTGTCTCGCGAGAAGACTCCTTATGCTGGGTTGATGATTCCTTCGAGGTTGCTGCAGAGAATGCATATAATATCATTGGATCACCATCTCTTGAAAATCTTCTATTGGGTTGGAAGGTGGCACATCGATGATACGAATCATTAATGTACCAGCCTGAGATATTAACTCCTACATGTGACCCTCGATACAACAATAAACAAATGGCTTTTTATTTCAGAGATAAGTAGTATCGGAAACGGTACTTGAGTATTTGGAAGATCCCGCAAATTAAATAAGGGGATTGAGTTCGTCGGAAATTAAAATCCTGCCGTGGAGTTCCCGCCAACGCTAGGTGAGGCAGGAAATTGTGCGGTTCTTGTGTATGTTTGAAGGCATAAGGATACACAAGAACACATATTTGCTCTTATTTATACACTCATCAAGCTATAAGTAGATACACTCGAGCTTTCGTCTTCTTCCTTCCTTTTTACCCTTTTACTATCATCTCATATATATATTTTGGAACTGTTATCTCCTCGTGTGATTCAGTACCCTTTTACACTTTTTTTTAAACACCATCCAAACCGTATCCTCTCTGGTCTTACTGTCAACGACGCCGCCAGTTCCTCACCCGAAACTTTTTCACAGAGCGCCCACACAATTTTCAGGTGCCTTTAGCGATCTCTGGTGGTTCTCCTGTCTAGGCGTCTTTTTTAAAGCGCATATACTCGTCTTCTAGTCCAGGCGTCTTTGTTGATGTGCATAGATTCATCTCCGGCTCCAGTTCCTGTCCCGCCTTGTTCAGATTTCCTTTCACACGGGCATATACTCTGGTCACGTAGATTCCTTCGACGACACCTTGCATACACACTGGACAACCGCCGTGCAACAAGGAAGATCGTTGCTCAGCAAGGTTTACTCCTTGAACCACCACTTGTCATTCCTACCCGCAATCACATAAAATAATTTCCTGCGTTGTCACCCAATTCTTCACTGTCATCACATAATCCTTCACCATCATCACATTCCCTTTCTAATTCCAACCATCTACATCCTCCTTTAATCTCACAGAGATCGTCACGTCTGCCGACCAGTCTCTTCCAACACCGCGCCAGTCCAGATTCTCCTGTTTCTAATTCTAGTTCTTCCACTTCTAGCTCTGTCTACGACTTTTTTCCCGACACCTTAACACATTAGATTACTATGTCTTCTATGAGTATCGCCACAGTTGCACGCCACCCAGGCCACAAAGTAACACCTATCTTATCAGATGGAATTACAACTCCAAACGCATTACTAGACTGGGAAAACACTTGTGACAATTTTTTCGCATCATCGAAAGATCCAATTCCTGACGACAAGAAAGTCTCAAAAGTCACCAGCGGTCTTCAGAACGCTCACGTCTATGGCTGTCCGTTTGGGTAAATATTCCGGAAATATATACTTTTAAACACAGAATCATATTGTATGCGCTTAAATTTAGTTAAAGTCCCGCGGAACATGAGACGAGGGTGCAGAAACATTTTTATGGTCCCCAGAATGATTTTTGCCAGCGCGGAATCTTTTGACCTCTGCATGGAAACATATTGACTTGCACAGGAAACTTATTTAGCTGTGCTTAAATAAAATTGACCCCCAGAAACATTTTATTTGCACGCAGAAACATTCATGTCTGGTGTGCGGATTTGTTGCTCTCCTGCCATTTTAGGAATGCTGTGCTGCCGTAATTAGATAATTGATGCACTGTTGGGACGCTAATTGGAGTTTAAAATCTAAATATGGTCTATCTTATCTTGACGTGTGACTCATAACCATTATATTTCGAGGCAAAAAGAATGTATCAGAGTGGGAAGTAGGGTGAGATAAAAAAGAAATGGAAGGTAAACTGTGGATGGTTATGTGGAGTGATTAGTGGTATTTAAATGATAAGGAATCCAAGGGTTTTCCCTGTCATCAAAATTGATAGAGGAGAAAAATAAGTCATAGATAGCATTGATACATGGAGGAGTAGAGGCTTTGTTGACAGGGGCAGGGACCATCCACAATTACATTCCATTATTTTTAATCACACTCTCCTTCCCACTATGACACATTCTTTTTGCCTTGAAATATAATGGTTATGAGTCACACGTCAAGATAAGATAGACCATATTTAGATTTTAAACTCTGATTAGCGTCCTAACAGTGCATCAATTACCTAATTATGGCAGCATGGCATTCCTAAAATGGCAGGAGAGCAACAAATCGGCGCACCAGACATGAATGTTTCCGCACACAAATAAAATGTTTCTGGGGGGTCAAATTTATTTAAACGCAGCTAAATAAGTTTCCACGCATGGTGAATAAATTTCTGTGCAAGTCAATATGTTTCCGCACAAAGGTCAAAAGAGGGTAAAGTCCTCAAAAAGTCAGACATATACTACAAAGTTTACTGATAGACTGTATACAAAAGACTACAATACATAGGCCATCCACTAGGAAAGTTTGTGGTGTCCGCTTTTTGGAGACTACAAAAGTTGTAGTGTCCGCTTTTTGAGACTGCAAAAGTTTGTAGTCTGCTTCTCTGACATATAGTTTGGAGTGTCCTTGACTATGCATAGGTTTATGCTGGGATGGTTGAAGGATTCACATGATTTGACACCTTGCCATTGCTGTATCATAGTTTTGGTGTCATGCTCAAATTGTCTTTTGCATCAAGAGAGACTGTCCTGTCTTTCTATCAGACACTACCATTCTATCTCAGTGAACTCCCTATTCTTTTTTGTCATGGCATGATCACTTGTCATGATCTAAGCTAGATTCGAGGTCTTTACGCTGCCACTGCTTTTCCGAGCGGACTCCATTGGACTTGGGGTAGTCAGAATGAATATTTTTCTGCACTGTGAGTACTGTAATTTTCCGATGATTTTCTGCTGCTTGTCTGGCCATTTCTGGTCGGACTTCTCAGTCCAACGGACTTTTCCGATGGACTTCCAACAGACTAACAGCAAACCAACACCTGAAAATGACCAGGTCCAACGGAAATCCAACGGACACAGCCAATGGAAGTCCAACGGAATTCCGACGGACGCGGCCAACGGAAGTCCAATGGAAGTCCGACGGATTCCAAGCATGAACTGTTTGTTATTAGTATTATTAATAAAAAACAATCAAACAGTAGTAACTTAATTAATTATACAGTATATTGTACTTGCCATGGCTAGTAATTACAATGCAAGAGGTCCACACAGTCCCAATCGTTGGGATTCTGTGTTTTGTTCAGCTGGCAGGGTGAGCATTCCAAACACGTTCAAAGGTCACATGGCTATTTGGTCTAATGAATCCGCCACCCAACACAATTTCTTCCCACCCTTCCTTTTCTCCCCCATCACCATCCTCCACCCCTCACCCTCTCGACATCACCTAGCCGCGTCATTTCTTTAGCGAACGACGTTCGTGGGCCCCACAGGTAAGCCTCCTCACCCTATTTCCCACTCACCACCTACTGACGCCTTGAAAAGCCAGTTCCCTCTCCGGAAACATGTGGGGCCCACGTAGTGTTTTAAAGTCCAGTCTAGTTCGGTTTTTTACCTCGAAACGAGGCAACTGGCAACCGCAACCGGTGTAGAC